>CAKAKR010062961.1:0-29390 GCA_916700685.1 Adelosebastes latens
CCTATTTTTATACTTCCTTCTATTTAAATGGTTCATATTTTGTTACACTTTGTTTAGCTCTTTTTTACTGTGTTAGCGGATGCATCTTGTTTTTTGCATTATCCCCTTTGCTGCTGTACACTGCAAATTTCCCCACTGCGGGACTAATAAAGGAATATCTTATCTTATCTTATCTTATCGTATGTACTTTATGTCTTTCTTCCTTTCTCTCAGATGAAGAGGGAGGAATTATTGACCGTGTGGCCCAGGATGTGTTCCTGTTGCTGGGGGAGAAGAGGCAGGATGGTGATGGTGATGGTGTGGAAGCCACGGTGCGGGTCTCATATATGGAGCTGTACAGGGAGGAACTGCGAGACCTGCTGGAGCTGCACACCATTCATAAAGAACTTCATATCAGAGAGGATGAGAGGGGAAACACAGGTGAGTAAATGTGACAAAATATGATTATTTCTACATGTTTAAAATAGAGTGCACATGAGGGAATGAGCTCATAGGATTTCCTGAAAAAAGGACATATACTTTCAGACATCACAAAATGCTAAGTTTGGACTTGGTCAGTTTGTACATTGGATTGCAGCCCATAATATTCCACCTCAGTGTAAAAGTGTTTCTTTAAAACAGGTCATTGTGTGATTTTGTTTGTGTTTTCAGTGGTGATGGGAGCCAAAGAGATGGTTGTGACCTCAGCAGAGGAGCTACTAGGTGTTCTGGAGACGGGCAATGCCCTGCGCCACACTGGCACCACAGGGATGAACGAGCACTCCAGTCGCTCTCACGCCATCCTCACCCTTCAGCTTATCCAGCGTTGCCACAGCAGCACCAACAGCTCCTCCTTAAAATTTGCCCGCTCTTCCAAACTCTGCCTGGTTGACCTCGCAGGCTCGGAGCGAGCTGGGAAAACTGGAAACACTGGGACACGACTCAAAGAGTCTGCTCATATCAACACAGACCTTCTCGCACTGGGCAACGTCATCCGTGCCCTCTCTGACCCGGGTCGAAATCGCCGTGGCAACAGCTGCAACAGTGCACACATACCGTACCGTGATGCCAAGATTACCCGTCTCCTCCGCGACTCATTGGGAGGCACCGCTCACACGTTGATGGTGGCGTGTGTGAGCCCCTCTCACCACAGTGTAGCTGAGACTCTGAGCGTCCTGCAGTTTGCATCCAAGGCTCGTCACATCCGTAACCGTCCTGGAGCTGTGTCTGCTCATACAGAGGTTAAATCATGTCCTCCCACCTGGGACCCTGGTGAGGCTCGACTGGGAGAACTGGAGTATGAAGTGCAGACACTGAGAGAGCTGCTGAAAGACAAGGAGAGAGAAATGGAAAGGGAGAGGACAGGTGGAGGAGCTGGAGAGGGGGACAGCTTCAGGCAGCCCAGTCAGATGAGGATGTCTGATCCAGATAAGAAGGTGAACCAAGAGGAACCGTCACGGTATCGCCTCCTGGCACAGGAAGCTGCTGTCCTACTGGCAGATGTCCCTGACCTCGCTTCAAGTCATTCTTTCAGGCAGCGGCTTCAAGAGTGGCAGGAGAGACTGACGGCGGTCAATCACTCAAATCAAGCTGATGATGAGAAGGATCAACCCCACCATGTCACCATGTTACAGCTCAGAGAAGAACTCAACAAATGCAAGGTATTGATAACAAGGGAAAAAGAAACATTACATCGCCATTAAAGGTCACATAACATTAATAATGGCTGCATTCCATTAAGATGTACCAGTGCAGTCAGGGCCCTTGCACTGTGCATGCTGGCACATCTGAATAGAATCAAGCCATCTTAAAGGAACAGTGTGTAACATTTCGGGGGATCTATTAGCAACTAATATAATATTAGTATAATTAGTATAATAATATAATAATAATGATGTTTTCATTACTGTATAATCACCTGAAACTAGGAATCATTGTATTTTCATTAGCTTAGAATGAGCTCCTCATATCTACATAGTGAGCGGGTCCTCTTCACACAGTCCACCATGTTTCTACAGTAGCCCAGAACGGACAAACCAAACACTGGCTATAGCGAAAGCCTTTTTCATTTTTACGTTACCTGAAATCCACTGTAGTTCTCTGATACGCTTGTGAAACCGCAGTAATGTGAGCCGCAGAGTGCTAAACCGTGGTACTGCCAGCCGCCGTCTGACTTCCATTGCTCCTAAAGTAGTGTTATTATGGTAAGGATGGCCTCTGAGTGAGGCAAACGGCGTTACCACGGTTTTGCACTCTGCGGCTCACATTCCCGCAGTCTTAGAAAGGGAATAGTGAGCGGAGGGGAACTCAGTTGGTTGCACTCCACACCATTAGATGCCGCCAAATCCTACACACTGTACCTTTAATGTTATTAGATACACCTGTGTTTTCCCCTTTATTACAAGTTAAAATGGCCACTGTGATGTCCTTTATTGCCTAAGAGGAGACAATGCAATCAAAAGCCTTAGTTACAAGGACAATAAAGCTATTTTGACTTTTAGAATATAAAAAAGAGGGCTTCTGAACTTATCTTAAGAAATCTACAAGTCAAGGTAAAAAAAAAATAAGCACAGAAATCTCTCTGTCTCTCTCTCTTAGGAAGCTCTCACCATAGAGGAACAGCTATTGGAGCAGAAAGATGCAGAGCTGAGACAGGTCCAAAACGAAGTAGAGATGCTTCTTCAAGAGCGCAAAACCCACATTCAGGCCTTGGAGGAAGAAAAGGAACGTAATCGTATACAGGTGAAGAGAAGGAGAGTCCTGAGTGCAGCTCTATAATACCGTAGAAAAGGACACCGACACAGTGAGCATTGTAGGTTAACTGCAATTAAAACATCTGTGTGCACATGTGTGTGTGAATGTTTTCAGACTGAACAACTTGTGGACCAGCAGATCCTGATCAATCGTCTTCGCAGCGACCTCGTGACCTTTAGGGGTGCAACCTCAGGGGCTTCTGGGAACTCAGGCAATAGACCCCACAGTGTCCCTCTGATCGGACACAGCTATGGACACGGACCTCCCAGGAGGGTACGTTGCTGCACTGTTTTCATCTGTGTGTGTGTGTGTGTGTGTGTGTGTGTGTGTGTGTGTTTGTGTGTACTTGACCTTTGCTTGTAGTAAGTACTAAACGATGTTACTCCATACACTCATATGTTCATGGCTGTGCATATATCTGTCCAAATGCCTGTGTGTGTTTTTAGATTCACTCCAGTCCGCCCGCCTATTCACTGGAGAGGGTGATGGCAGCCTTTAAGATGCGCAGTCATCTCCTGCTGGCTGAGATTGAGGAGAAGGATGAGGTATACTGTCCATTCATAAAACGACAGGCAGCAGAGAGCAAAGACAGGGATCAAGAGCAGGAGGAGGACGAAGAGGAGGAGGTGGAGGATGATGATATCTCTGTGGGCAGAATGGGATTTAGGTGAGAGCCTGTATAGTACAAGCCTACTGCTTCTTTCTTTGTCAAGCCACCAGTGATTCACTACAAACAAATACAATTTCAGCCAGTAGGCGTGGTAACATTTATTCCTCACCTGCTCTCGTTTTGTAGAGCAGTGACCTCCACGCACCAACGTGGGAAGAGAAGAACAGTAGAGAGCTTTTTATTTTTGTCACTCCAGCGACACACTACAATTTTGGTGTCAAGGATGACTGCATTTTCAACGACTTGTCTGTTCAGACGAGGTCAACAAAGCACTTGTCACTTTAGTTGGTGCACCCGAGTAGACCTCTCACAAATCACACAAACCCTGCATGTTACGCTTTTCACTTTTTGTTATACATGTTTCAACTAGTAGAAACATTAAAATGACAGCAAAAAATGCTGTTTTAATTGTGGTAATTTTGATAATAATAATACAGTTTCCAGTTTCCATCTTCAGGCTCCAACTTTAGTCCTGCATATAAGTGCAATGCTTTACACATGGCATGTATAATGTAGTAAATTAATTAAAATGTGTGCAGCCAACACCAAGCTGTTGCAAAATACTGTTTCTAAATATCCATATATCTGTGTCCTTGTGCGGATCAAACTGGTCAAAAACCTGGTCTTGGTGTTCCTCCCAGCCTCCCAATTTATGCAATGCGAATTCTTGGGCATATGGGAGGTGACATCCCTAGGGTCACATTGTGAAGATGTAGCAGGTAGCACTGATTTTAAAGAACATAAAAAGAGCTGACGTGTTTGGCCATTAATGCCAGGCTCTAACATACATTGTTAATATATAATATATACAGTATATTCTCTTCTAATACTACTCTGTTTCCAGTGTGATGCAGGAATACAAAAAGTGCTTGACCTAAATATCACACATATCAATAATTTATCATTCAGACAATCTGTGTTTTTTACAGCAGTGAGTTAATCTGAAATTATCTGCCTAATCAAATATTGTGACGTTACTCCAGGCGTTCTTTAAACCGAACATGGACCAGCCGGCAGAAGAAATCAGCTCTGATACAGAAGATCTCTGGACTAAACCAAACGTCTGATGGAAATCCATCAGTACAGCAGCCTCAGCGAGCCACAGGTATGATTTACATGTATTTGGCTTTATTTTAAAGTCTTTTGTTTGTCCTTTTGTATTGATAGGGGTATGCTTTTCTGTCTCAGAGCTCTTCTGTGACTTTCCAAGGAGTTATTTTATATCCAAGAAGCTGTTTCCTTTTCATATTGTCAGCTGCTATTTCTTCTCAGGGACCAAGGAAAACTACAGCAAGCAAAGCCATATGAGGAAGACAAGACTAAGAGCCAGCATTACTCAGAGAAGGATCCAAGATCTGTCAGTAAACATGCGCATGAAAGAGGAGCTCATCAAAGAGCTCAACAAAACTGGTGTGTTTATGTACATACATATATTTTGTGTATTCCAGCATTCACCTGTCTGTTAACTTGTAGTTTTACTCAACCTGGTTTACTGAGTCACAATGGACATTTTGGGCTGATTTGTTTGTGTTAGCCAAGGTCTGTCAAACCTTTCCTGTCCAGTCTGCTGAGTGAATTTACAAGTTCAAGGGCAGCAACAGTAGCAGAGAGAAAGACAAAGTGTTATTGATGATGATATAGTAGTAATACATACACATGACCAGCCTATAGTAATAATTTGACAATCACATTATTATTATTGGAGTTAAGTCTGGTCATTGTTTTTTTTGTTTAAAGCCTCCATGTATAGAATTTGATCATTTCTGACTTCCCCCCTATAGTGGAATGACCAAAACAGTATACTGTGACAGACAGTGATGCATGCCTCTGCTGCTACATAGATTGCCAAATATTGGGGAAACATTTAGAGACAATGGGAATTTTTTATTGTCACTATTTTTTGGTTATTTTTTGGGGGGTTTTTATGCATTTTTTATTGATATTGAGAGAGATAGTTATGAAAGGGGGAGAGAGGGGATGACATGCTGCAAAAGGCAACAGGTTGAATTGGAACCCTGGGCCGAGATGGCCTGAGAGGCAAATGGTGAACCATACGTAGTCCTATAAAGAAATCAAGGATTTTCAGGTTTGGAAATAACAACGCTGTTGCATCTAGAAGCCCTCTAAACCAAGGTCTAAGTGAAGATTTGAAGTCTCTTCAAACCCTGTTGTGATTATAATTGTGTACTATTTACCATCATGGGCAAGCTAATTCTTATTTTACCTTAGATGATTGAAGCTCCAGGCAACAACTGCACAACACCAGTGAATCATAACATAATAGTTTCAAAACCTTTGACAATGTATATATACGTATGTGTTATCTCTAATTTCAAGCAATATTTGCGTCTCTAAATGTGTGTATTTGTCTGACAGACAAGGAGACCCAAGCAGTGGGCAGACATGGCAGGTCCAGTGGTGATAGTGGCAGAGAAGCCGGCGTGTTGGCAAGACTTTCCATGCAGAGCCAGCAGGTCCGAGCCGAGGTGTACCGCAGCCTGCAGCACATGAGACTGCAGAGAGCACAGCTTCAGAGCAGCCTCAGGCAGCAGAGAGAGACCAACAACAACAATGAAGAACGTGACCAAAATGGGGTTAGTTGTAATGATTGATGAACTCAATAACATCAAACACGTTGTTTAGACAGCTACACGTCAGCACTTCTGATCCAAACTTTTAAAATCCTTTTTTTTTTTTTGGTTGATGGAGAACAAATGAGCAAATTCCCAAGAAAAAAAAGGTTGAACACAGTTGTGATAATTTTGATATCCCACAGTTAGTTAAGCTAGTAAACTTTGTGGAGAAGCAATAGTGAATCCACACTGTGTAACAAATAGTTAAAAAATAACTTTAGTTGGTGGCTCTGGGTGTTACTTTTTGTCAGTGCTTTTATGCCTACCTTTTTGGTTCAAATTGATATTTAACTTTAGTTTAACTTGGGTTTTAATATTAATCTGGTTTTATCAACTGGTTTATGACCAGTTTGACTAAATCTAGGTCCAAATTAAACCTTGGTAGAAGTATGCACATCATCCACACATCATCTCAGTTGAGTTGAGTTATTGGGAAATGCAATATTGCAAAGAGGTTACACTCAGAATATTTGTGTTTCCGTTTACAGGAGCAAAGGTCGGGAGATTTGACTGTGTGCAAAAGCAATCACCAGGAAGAGTTCAAGGAAAAGGTAAACATTGTTGTAACAGTTTAAATTCTTAAAAAGTTTGTTCCGCTTTTTCTCGTTCCATTTTGACAGCTTTTATTTTGTATGCAACCTCTCCTTCCCATGTTACTATTTCTACCTCTTTGTCTTCTTATCGTCATTTTTCTAACATCTCCTTTCTACTTCACCCCTTCCCCCTCTCTGCTCCCTTTTTCCCTCCTCATACTCCTTTGCTCCTCCTTGTCATCACCGTAGCTGCGTGACTGTGTTTGGCTGGAGGAGGAGGAGGAGCGGGTGTTTCAGAAGAGAGCAGAGCTGCAGGAGCTGGAGGAGGAGCTGAGGAGGAGAGAGGAGGTGCTCCTGCGCAGAGAGGCCTGTGTGCAACAGAAAAACAAACTGGAGATCAAGATGCTCCGCTCCAGTCAGGTCAGCCTCTATATGTGGTTGTGGTTTTTATTATGATTTAGCAAATATTGTGACAAGTCTGTTTATCAGTGACTCTTATGGATTAGGGCAACATGTGTTATTAAAGCTGGAATCTTGAGGTTTATTTCAATGACTTCAGGCTCTGGGTCAGGACCTGCTGCGTGTGTCGGTGCGGTTGGAGTCTGTTGAGGAGCAGCTGCAGAGCAGCAGCGGAGTGAGGCAGACTGGAGGAGTCACCATGGAAGAACTGGAGAAAGAGAGAGACGCGCTTAGAAAGAGGAGAGACACTCTGGACAGCCAGCTGAAGGACAACAGAGTGCTCACTGTAGAGGTAAAAAAAAAAACGAAACATTGTGTGTGGTTATGATGTACAGCACAATGGACTGCTAATTTCATGATGCATTTTATTGTTCATCGGTGTGCAACTTTTTTATTTTGTGTGTGTCTTCATGTAGGAGGAGCATTCCCTGCTTCAGCTGGAGGAAGCTATTGAAGCTCTGGATGCAGCTCTGGAGTTTAAAAACCGCTCCATCAAGGACAAACAAGAGCAGTTGCTAATCACAGACTCCTATTTGCATCAGTCACAAAGCTCTGATCCCGCCCAACTCTGTGATGTCATCAGGAAGCTGAAGGGGCTCCAGCCACCTGAGGCTTCGGAGCTGCTCGTCAAATATTTCAACAAGGTTAGATAAAATGCATGCACACATATGGATATATATATGCATACAAGCCTGAATGCTCTCCATGCCAGTTCCTTTTCACTTCCCTTTCTCTGTTTTCCCTTACCTTTCCTATTATTTACTATGTTCAAGTAAACATTTGTTACAATTATTTATTTATTACTATTTATTCATAAAAAAGAATTCTACCACGGTCAGATGGAAAGTGAATCCTGACGTCTTCTCTTTCTGTTCCAGCTGGAGAATTATGTTCTTCTCTTCCTCCGTTATTTACATGTGCTTGCTTCTCTCTCCAGGTGATGAGCTTCTGTGAGTCAGAAATGCAGCTGCACTATTTCTAGAATGCTAATTAAATCATACCTCCCCTAAAGCTCCCTCCGGTGCCCTCCATCTTTCCAGCTGATGTGTAATAATACCATAATGAACCATATCAACTTTTCTCCGGGAGCTTTGATTACTCCCAGCTGTTTTGCTCTGTCCGTAATTATTCTCTGCAGGTGTGAGAGTAAACAAACGTACAGCCAATATCTTGGTAATTATATGTGCAATGAAATGTGTTTCTCTGGCTCCCTCCCACCTTTATCGACCCTTGCAGGTTGTTTGTCTTCGTGAGGCGGAGCGCCATTTGCGTTTGCATTGTGAAGAGCTGGAGCTTCACGCTGGAGAGCAAGAGGCGGTGCTGAGGGAGATGGAGGTCGCCATGCAACGCCTGGCCCTGGATGCAGACCGCAGGCTCACCCAGCAGCACCAAGATCATCAGAACAACATCCAGCTGCTGCTGCAGAAACTTAAAGGTGAGGAAATTAGACAAAGTCGTTTAAACGTGAAACCTTTTCTCCTATCCATGATATTTGCACAGAAATTGAATGAGCATTGGTGTTTCATTTACTGTTGTCTCACTGTGCTTGTGTTTGTTTAGAGGGTTGTTCAGGAGAGGTACAGCAGGCTATCGAAGACAGACTGCAGCATCTGGAGAAAGAGCTGTTTTTCTACAAAAGCTCCAGCCGGCAGCTGAAAAAGAAACTCAAAGAGCTCGTCAGTGACGCCCTACACCCCGTCGATCAGCCCACACACACACAAACACACAATGTGCAGATACACGCAAGTACAAACGAACCCCACACGCACACTGAAGAGGTACAGACAAGGACACATATTGCAACAACATACACAAAGATACACTCTGAGCAAACAGACAAAAAGAGACATGCACACCAAACCCCCCGTCCCTCCTCATCTTCTGACCTCCAAGCACATAAAACGACAAAAATGCCTGAATACAACCAGACACGCACACAGTCCCAGGGGAGAAGTGAAAGGGGGGCTGGTCGCTTCGGGGAAAGTTTAGAGATGACACCAGTCCGTTTGTGTCGCAGAGAGCTGAGACAGATCTCCCCAGCTGACCTGCAGGTCAATAGCTCTGCCACAAGGAGGCGACAGTCTGTTGTGGATACCAGCGCAGAGTCAATACTAGAGGACTCCATAGAAGTGTCCAGAAACTCTGACAGATGATGTTATCATTGTGCCTATGAGTCACTTGGGAGCAGCAGTGTGTACATCGGATTCCAGTTGGGTGCTAACAAACAGAGGAAAATATGTGTCATGAATAACCTATGACAACAACTCATTGGATATGAATGAAACATCCCCTCATCTTGAGTATCTTGTGAAAATGTTCATGTATTGTTTGTTGGAAAATACGTAATTTAAGGACCATGTGGGGCTTTGAGGTCAGTGAGAAGCACCACACAAGCCCATTAAATTACTCAAAATACTGGTGTATATTTAATGCATGTCCATATTCACAATATATTACAGAATGAGAAGAATGTGCGTTAAGTTAAACAGTTCTGTTCTCAGTTTTTCTTTATAAATTGTCCTTTCTTAAACATGCCCATACCACTGTCGATGTAATGCCACAAAATAGTGAAACCACAATAAATGAGAACTGCAGAGTTCATGTACGGAGGAGAAGAAAGTGACTGAAATGTGGTTAATATTGAAATGTCTTCAGTGTGAACCAGTTCAGTCTCTTGTCATAGCACTGACCTTCTATTTATCCGTCTTCCATGGTGGTCATAGATTTCCCAGATCCTGTCTATGCTGAATATTGAGGAGTTTTGCCATTCATTCAGAGAAGAAAGGCCAGTGTTGTCATGACAACAGAATTAACCTGATAAATGACACATACAGAGAGGAATTTCCAATAACTTGGCAGTGTTTTTACACTGGAAAATAGAGTGAAACTTCCCATTTTGTGATTATAGATTTTTGTTTCAGCTCTTGCCACATCCAAAAACAACACTGCACATTTTCAATTGGATCTTAAATTTCTTCCTCTTGTCCTAGATATAAAGACATAAAACATGGTTGAGAAATGTATGTAAATTGTGTAAGAATGGGTATCTCACTTTACGGTTATCACCAACTGCATCCACTAAATTGGTTCTCCCCTTTTTACAAACACTATTAGTTTGAAAGATACAATAAGTTAGATAAAACATGTTCTTCAACCTTTTGTTAAATGTAATCAAATAGTGCCTTGTGAAGAGAAGTGCTTTGTCTTTCACTGTTAATTTTCAGCACTGTTTAGCACTTAAAATGGCCAATAAACAGTAATATAAAGCTTGGTAGTGTTTTTATACATTTGTTTTTTGATACAAACTCTTTATATCTGTGTGCACTATGTAGTTATATGTTGATTGCTGTGTAAATTATTATTTTTTTATATGGTATTAAACTAACTAATATGCACTTGTTTTTGCCTTTATGTGAGCCTTTAATGATACTTGTTGTGAAGTTTACAATGTATTTGGGTGGTTACTTTTTTGGAGAAACTCTTTGATTACACAATGTGTACAGAAAAGCTTTGGATAAAACAATATTTTTGTTTTTTATTTAACCTTTATTTTTCCAGGATAGTCCCATTGAGATTGAGTTTGAAATGTTGTCATATGATGGCTAATACAAACAACATAGGCTATATAAACATACGGAACAATAAAAATATAATACAAAACTGTTTCACTTAAGTTTAGCTAAAATGACAACTTTGATCTATTACTACTTAAGTTTTATTTCCATAGCTCTGGTCATCATTTCAATCAATTATGATAACATGGCTCATTCCATCTCCCCAAGTGCTCCACAGACAGACTCAGGAAATCCTTTTACCCCCGAGCCATCAAACTGTACAACACTTCTCTAGGGGGGGACAAAGGAGGACGGTCTGCAGGACGGATAATAATGCACTATACTCATTTTTAACAGTCTCTTCTGCACTATATTCACTTTTTTAATAGTCCTGTATCACAGTTGTTACCCTGCACTATATTCAGTTTTAACCGTTTTCTTCATCTCCTTGTATTTTTATATCTGGTATATTTTTTTGTACTTTGTACTTTGCACCACTAACTTTTTTACTGCCTTTTTACTAACATGTTTTGCACTATGGAACTGTGATGATGGACACTTGAATTTCCCTTGGGATCAATAAAGTTACTATCTATCTATCTATCTATCTATCTATCTATCTATCTATCTATCTATCTATCTACCTACCTACCTACCTACCTACCTACCTATCTATCTATCTATCCCCTCACCCCCTAACCCCTGGACACTGATTTGGCCCCATCCCACTATATTATAGTACATGCCGTAGGCTAAATTAGGTCAACAATAACACGCATTGCTTAAATCTGTCATAGTTTTATTTTCAAACTGTTTGCAATTTACACAAAACAGATAAAACAAACAAACAAAGAGCGACACGTTTCCTTGTCTTTGTTAATAGCAGGCACTTTAAAGCGAGAAGGCGAATCGCCTTTATCCTGTGTGTCTCCGCCGGGCTGCCGTACTCAGGAAGATCGCTGGTAGCATCAGACAGTAATAGTCACCCACAGCAGCACGTTCACGGACAGGTGAAAGTACTCTTTAGACACTTTACCTGCGAGTATTATCTCTTCAAAACAAGTCAGCAAGTGTATTAACAACACAAGATCAACGTGAGTTCATTAATGTGTCTTTAACTGTCATGCTTCGCTACTTTTGCACTTGTTTAGGAGCTAAAGGCTAAAGCGTTGTACAGTTAGCTGCTGATGCTAATGTAATGCTAGCAGACTGCTAGCAGTTCAACTAGCATCACATTCATCACGACTGTCCGCTGGGATTTAACCACAATAACCCTACAATCTGCTGGTTTAGATTATATAGATGTATAGTAAGGGGTTTTATCTGTAAAGAGGTTGCTACTAGAAGCTAACTCGTTGTTTTTATGACTTCAAGTTATCCAAACTGTATTCTTCTTGGTCTCCTCCACCAGTCTTACTTCTCTGAGATGGCATCCTCTACAATGATCACCGTGCCAACCACCGCCTCCCGCTTCGCCCTGCTGCAGATAGACTCCGATTCGGACTCCGACGGCTCTGATGCGGGCAAGAGCACCACCAAGACCGGCCGAGACGGGAAGACCCGGCAGGGGAAGACTGGAGGAGGAGCCGGGGGGAAAGGGGCTCAGTGCAACGACAAGAAGAAAGACAAGAAGAAGAAGAAGAGGGAGCAGCAGCAGACTGAGGCGAATGAGGTGAGACAGGAGCATCATCATCATCATCACCACCAATCTGCTTCATATATCTGTGTTGTTAGGGTGCATACATACCACCAATCTGCTTCATATACAGTAGATCTGTGTTGTTAGGGTGCATATATACCACCATCTACTTCATGTACAGTAGAGTATATCTGTGTTGGTAGGGTGCATACATACATGGCTTCTGTGTTGTGTGACAGACATGACTCGTGATTGTGCTCCTCTTGTTGTTTCACTTCACCTGAACTGAAACTGTATAGTTTTTAAAAAATGAAAAAAACAAACAAGAAATGTGTCAGGAGAGGTCAAGAAGCCACAGATCTCCCCCCAACCCCAGGAGAAAAAAAAACAATAACAAAAAAGGAAGAAAGATCTAAACTAACATAATCAACAAAAGTTAAACAACAACAAGAAGTACACAAAATGTGCAGAAAAACCTAACCAAACAGTGGAAAACAACCCAATAAAAACAATGAAATACATACAAAAAACAGTACAGAAGAAAAGAAAATATATCTAAACATATCAAAAGATAATTAGACATCATGAATTAAATGTGATGATAATTTCCTTTCAAAATGTTCTAAGGATAATATCTGTGTTGTTAGGGTGCATACATACCACCAATCTGCTTCATATACAGTAGATCTGTGTTGTTAGGGTGCATACATACCACCAATCTGCTTCATATATCTGTGTTGTTAGGGTGCATACTACCAATCTGCTTCATATACAGTAGATCTGTGTTGTTAGGGTCCATATATACCACCATCTACTTCATGTACAGTAGAGTATATCTGTGTTGGTAGGGTGCATACATACATGGCTTCTGTGTTGTGTGACAGACATGACTCGTGATTGTGCTCCTCTTGTTGTTTCACTTCACCTGAACTGAAACTGTAGAGTTTTGCTGACACATCACCAAATGCTTGCTTAGCTAAAGCAACACAAGAAATTCCCATAATATTTATTTATTTGTTTTATTTGCACATATATAACACTGCACAAAATCCAGTCAATGAAAAAAACAAACAAGAAATGTGTCAGGAGAGGTCAAGAAGCCACAGACCTCCCCCCAACCCCAGGAGAAAAAAAAACAATAACAAAAAAGGAAGAAAGATCTAAACTAACATAATCAACAAAAGTTAAACAACAACAACAAGAAGTACACAAAATGTGCAGAAAAACCTAACCAAACAGTGGAAAACAATCCAATAAAAACAATGAAACACATACAAAAAACAGTACAGAAGAAAAGAAAATATATCTAAACATATCAAAAGATAATTAGACATCATGAATTAAATGTGATGATAATTTCCTTTTAAAATGTTCTACGGATAATATCTGTGTTGTTAGGGTGCATACATACCACCAATCTGCTTCATATACAGTAGATCTGTGTTGTTAGGGTGCATATATACCACCATCTACTTCATGTACAGTAGAGTATATCTGTGTTTGTAGGGTGCAGACATAACATGGCTTCCGTTTTGTGACAGACACGACTCGTGATTGTGCTCCTCTTGTTGTTTCACTTCACCTGAACTGAAACTGTAGAGTTTTGAAAAAATGAAAAAAACAAACAAGAAATGTGTCAGGAGAGGTCAAGAAGCCACAGACCTCCCCCCAACCCCAGGAGAAAAAAACCAATAACAAAAAAGGAAGAAAGATCTAAACTAACATAATCAACAAAAGTTAAACAACAACAAGAAGAACCGAACTGAACTGAAACTGTAGAGGAGGTAGTGCCAGGTACACCTCAGCAGACTGTTTTTGGTTTGGTATTGTTTTGCTTACACATCACCAAATGCTCGCTTAGCTAAAAGCAACACAAGAAATTCCCCATAATATTAAATCTGTGCTATTAAACAGAGAAAAGAAAGCAGCTATTTGCATTTGTAAAAAATGTGAAGATATGTATAGCTGCATCTTTTGTCAGTCAGATGATCAAATAAGGCCCTCAGCGAGGCAAGGCAATTTTATTCTTATTATAATAATTTTATATTATTAATTTTATTTATTTTATTAGAGTAAAGGAACCAGAAAATATTCACCTTTTAAGAAGCTTCCTTAAAAAATTACTCAAACCGATTGATTATTTGATTATCAAAATAGTTAGCCATTAATTTAAGAGTCAACAACTAATCGATAAATCATTGCAGGTCTACTTAACATTAAAATGTAGAGCTGTTAGTCAATAAATTGATAAGTCGGTTGACAGAAAAGAAACTTGCTGCAACCATTGAGATAACCGATTAATCTTGGTTTCAGCTTCTCTAATATGAGGATTTGATGCCTTTCTTTGTTTTATATAATTATAAACTAAATATCTTTGAGTTTTGGACTGATGGTCTGGAAAAAACAAGGTATTTGAAGAGGTCACCTTGGAATCTGGGAAAGGAATTTGTTTCACAATTTTGACACTTTATAGACCAAATAATTCACACACACATACAGCAAATAATCATAAGCCTGCAGTTTTCAGTGTGTTTTTGAAAGTGGACACAGTTGTGACAGATCTCAGGTCATCATCCATAGAACAGGACCAAAGTGACAAAAAGTGCCCTCACCACATGTAGATCTTATTCTGGGTACAGTTAGCAAAGCGCCACCTGATGACCCGAAAGGTCCGACTGGATCCTCGTCGGTGAGCAGGAGGCCTTAATCAGGTGCTGCTTCTGTTCATGCACACACATGGTGATGGTTTCTACAGCTAACAATAAAGCAATTGTATCAGCAATAGTGGTCATAATTAATCTCATATCTCTCTTATATCAGTTACGTAATCTGGCCTTCAAGAAGATTCCTCAGAAGTCGTGTGCCCCGCCTCCCTGCATGACACTGTCAGGAATAGCCGGTGAACTTCTCAGTCCTGCAGCAGGGGACCACAATATGCCTCCAGAGGGCTGGCAGCAGTGGAAGCAGAGGGATGAGCAGGTAAGAGAGAACAACAATGCGTGAGCCATACCATAAATAATGTTCTTTTAATAATTGACGTGCCCTTCAGGAAGCCACATTACTTCCAGCTGTTTTAGTAGAGCTGTTCAGAGGTCAGCAGTTTGATGGTTTGAGGGCTGTGTGCAGCAGTATAAGCCAGAAGCAGGGTATTCTTAGAAGTGATTAACGGATTTTAGATACAATTACTAAACGTGTCGCGTCTTTTCTTCTCCCGTTACTGTTGGAGGAAGAAAGGATACACCACATCTTGTTTTGTACCAGGCATTAGGGAAGAGCAGATGCATGAAATATTGTATATTGTCTCTTCCTGATATAACTGCTTTTCAAATTGTTCAGGTCTGACCTTCCAGACAGTACCAACTATTGTCCTCCTCCCTCTGTAGATAACCAGTGAGCTTTACGAGGCTGACTTGGAAAAGGCCTTGATTCTCAGTAAACTGGAGTTCGAACAAAATAAACCGGTAAATTGCCCACACACACAAATACAGTATACCTGTTTTGGGAAGGTAAATTTGAGGCAGGGGGTACAGTCAGATTTGGACTCTTGGCTTAGACTTGTCTGTGTCCAATCTTAGGGGAGGCCCTGGGGAGGTTTTGACAACGTTGTCTGTGTTTATGTGCATTAGGGCTCAGTAATAATATTGTATTGCATATTGCTTTATCATTTTACAAATTGCTGTTGTCTAAATTAAAGATTTCAAGCAAATTGTAATTAAAAGTACCCAAAATGTGTTATTTAAAGGACCAGTGTGCTGCCCTCTGACACACCGGTCAGAGACTTTTAAAGGAACAAGAAAAGACACTGCATTGTTCTATATTGTGTCCTCATCATGCTGCGACTTTGAGAAGTTAGGCACGTGCCCCTGGTCATTCAAAATAGACATTGGATGTATGATGCCAAAAAAATCTTTCCAGCATCTTTGCATCTTTCTTTGAATAGTCTGTTCTGTTGCTGGTGAATTAAATAATAGAGAAAATAGCGACACTAAAACCAGACCTATGTCTGTCTTTGCACAGCGCAGTTTTTAATTAGGGTTTTGTTTGACTATGATGTTAAAATGCTGTCTTTAATTTGATTTTGAATTGTAAGTCATACTCTATTCACCCAACAGTGATGTGAACACTCTTCCCTTGAAGCTGAAAGTCGGCACTTTAACCTCATAGTCGCTGTTTGATTTGAAATCCAGTGTGCTGGTGTACAGCCAAAACAAAGAAAAACACATCACTGTCCTAATCATTACAAACCACCTTGAAATAATTTCTAGCATGAAATGGAGGTTGAATTCAGTTCTATTTTAAAGTCGTATTCAATGTAATTTGTTTTGAATAGTAATTATTAGTTAAGAACCTTAATTCTGAGTTAAAGTCAAATGATCTCTTTCACTCAGAACAACAACACAAACGCATCCTCGCCAAAGTCACGAGGAGGAAAAGAGGGCGGAGGGAAGAAGGACAAAAAGAAGAATCAGCAGGCAAAAGACAAAAAGACAGTTTCACTGCAGGACTTCCAGGCTGAAGGCACTGCAGGTGAGAGAAACTTGTCGATCAGTTTCAAAAGCTATCAAACTATGATCTTTGTGTGCTGCAGTCTGTAGCTCCATAGGCTCCCAGAATGATATTTATGCCGATTTACTTTGTCTCTTTGCAGAACATGTGAGTAAGAAACAAGAGAAAGAGGTGAGCATCTTTTTCCTTTCTTAACCCCAATCGTAAATCTGTACTGTTGTCAAATTAATATAACACATTTGGTGGATCATTTACTGTATATAAATATTAAGGGTGTAAGGAAAATAGCGATACACATGAGTATCACGATATTATGTTGTGCGATATTGTATCGATTCTCCAAAACACTGTGTAGATTTTTAATTAACCTTTTAAAAATACGATGGCCCAGACATGCCCACTCTATGATAATCACATGCCGTCTTGGGCAAACACCATGCAGTTTTTTGCATGCAGTATAAATGTGTGTAAAAAATTGCAATATATATTGCTTACAGTATCGCAATACACAACCCTAATTAATATAGAATAAATATTTAAATTACCTGTCAATAATAAGCACAAGGTTTTATTTTGGTTTAAATATCATGTATGATATGGCATATCCCTATTGAAACACTGACCTCTCTCCCGTCCAGGACGCCAGAGTGGCTAACCTACCGGTGGGAACCGGGCAGGAGGAGCGGTTTTTTAACAAGCTTGAGGATGACGTCACTCGGATTATCCAGCAGGAGAAGAGACGTGAGCAGTACACCAACAGCCACGGACAGGAAGTCATCACCTCCACAGAACACGAACCGGTGAGAAGGGGTGTGAATCTTTCGGTATCTCACGATTCAATTCGATTTCGATTCTTGGGGTCACAAATCGATTCTAAATTGATTCCCGATTCAAAATCGATTCTATATTCAGTACATAGGGGTGCTAATATCAGGATTTCCTCCAGTCCGCTGTGCACTTATAAAGGCGGTGTGGCAAATTATGACATGAAAGCAGAGTAAACATTATGGAGTTTTTAATCTTTTACACACAGTGACATCACGCTCTACCCGGGCTGCCGTCTGCTATAATACATATTTGTACCTCCGCCTCCAGGGTTTGCACCTCCAACGGGAAAGTTTAAATTTGTCCTGACTTGCTCTTTTCTACCGGTCCTTCCTGTTAGGATCCCAGAGCAGAGCAGCTGAAGTACGATCTGGAGAAGAAAGACCAGGAAATCGATAAGCTAAAGAAGAACATCTCACAGTGGGAGGTCAGCAGTCAGCAATTTGCTTGAGCGGATTTTATCAGTCAAAAACTGTTTAAAAACAACAACAAGGTTTTTCTTCTTGCTTCTCAACTCTACAGGGGAAATACAGAGAGGTGAAAGCAAGAAATTCCCAGCTGCTTAAGATGCTCCAACAGGGAGAGAGTGAGTTAAACCAAAACTACACTAAATGGCCCTCCTTGCTTTTCCTTCTGTCCTTTTCTGTTCTTTCCTAACAACACTTCAGTACGATCTGTCTGATGTTTCATGATGTTTCTCTCCTTCAGTGAAAGATAAAGCAGAACTCCTTCTACAGGTAGAAGAGCTACTACACATAAAAGAAGAACAGTCATTACAGGTGTGTTATGGTCATATAAGGATTATGAGAAAGGAATATGGGTGTGTGACATATTTGTACATTTATGTGCATTTGAATTATTTTTTTATTTAGGTAACATCACTACACGCTGCCCTTGAACAAGAAAGGTCTAAAGTCAAAGGTCTGCAGTCAGAACAACCGAAACATCAGGTGAGAGTTCAAGTAATCACTCATTTACTTCTGATTAGTCTGTGGTAATGTCACCGTAACCAAGGAGGCTTAGAAGACGAGGTGTGTCATAGGGGGGAGGGTGTCATAGTAGCCTACTTTATGGCTGAGAATTACAATTTTGCAATTATTGAAAAGATCTTTAATAAAAGACCATAAACAAATGATTTCTATTTGAAAATGTTCTATTGTTTATCTGCCACCATCCATTTGAGCGTACCCAAAAAGTTCTGTCAGGCCAAGCGCAACCAAAGAGCACCTGAACGGACACCATCCCTTATTTCTAGCACTTAAAATCAGTTGCTTTATAAAGTAGTACAAAGGAAACCATAAAACACCTCTCCATGCTAGGTGTCAACATCCTCCACAGCAGGGGACCTAACAAAATCTATCACATAGGTGAAATCTATCACATAGGCCCTGTTCAGACCTGGCATTAGCATGCGTCCTGAGTGATCGGATCACAAGTGAACAGCTTTAAGTACGTCTCTTCACACCTGATATTAGAATGCGTCTCCAGTGGCCACTTGTGATCGGATCTCACTTCCCCACCCTTTATACAAATAAACATGTAGTAAACACATGGCTAATACAGCAGACGTCCGTTGAGTAGGTGGTCCTTAATGTGGGCCAGGACACATTCGCGTACACACTGGCCCTATTCAGACCTGGTATTAACATGCGTCCTTAGTGATCGAATCACAAGTGGACAGCTCTAAGTACAGGTGTGAAAGCACTCAAGACAGCTTGATGACGCATTGAGATCAGATCTTTCAGACCACATTCAGAGGGGGTCTGGGCCACATATGGTCACATTCTTTTAGCAGTGTGTACGCAAATGTGTCCTGGGCCACATTAAGGACCGCCTACTCAACTGACGTCTCGCTTGGATCCGCTGGGTCTCTGCGCTCCTCAGGTGAATAGACAGGCAGACGCAAGGGCTTGTCTGCCTCGCAGCTTGGAAACGGCTTCTGTGCTCTATTGTATTCTGTCAGTAAAATGTAAAAATGTAGCCAAATTCACGAATATGTAGAATATTACTACTAACATTCCTCTAATATTACGTCTAGCCATGTGTTTACTACGTGTTTATTTGCATATAGAGTGGGGAAGTGAGATCGGATCGCAAGTGGCCACTCAAGATGTGTTTCTTAAAGATTACATGCATGTGAACCTTTAATACCACAATTTCCTTAACAAGCCGTCTGCTGTAACCCTCCAACATGGCAGCTCCAGTTGTCCACCATGTCCCAACCTTCCTTCAATAGCCTTAACAAGGAAGAACTGGTCTCAGATTGAGTTTTAGAGAGATGAGATGCTGTCGTACATCGTACTCTGTTAGAATCCATGAACCACTGTGTGGGTGGGATGCATGTGTATTAGCTGATGTTCATGTGTGTGTATGCATTGGGTGTGCATGCATGCTCCTTCTTTCCCTTTCTGTAGACGAGACAAAAAGCAGCCAGTCAGTCAGAGAGAAGTTGCAGTGTAAGTAAGCCCCAGCACAGTGATAAGAGTGTAATTTAGTGTATTACTACAGTATATCCAGCTGAGGTCAGAGTAGAAGTAAGCTTAGTTTCAGTTCAGAGAATTTCAACTTTTTTCACTTTTTAATAATGCCACAGGGAATTTCATTGTCTGTTTTCAAGTTGTTTGTTTTTTACTTTGTATTTTTATTGACCTACAACTTGAATTAGGTCAATAAAATCTGTTGTCATACAAATAATAAATAACTAACTAATTTCTGGGCTATTCTGGTTGGCAGGGAAACAAGAAAGGGAAGAAAGGCCCGGAGATGGATCTATGAATGTCCCTAACGTTTTTTAGCTCGGACTCCATGCCAGCATATAATGCATGCCCCCCTAATTACACACACACACACACACACACACACACACACATACACACACACACACAAACACAAACACACATACACTCCACAGGCAGCAGGACATATTACACACCTGAACAAGAATTACAGAGGCTTTTAAAACTGACAAAGTTTAAACTTTGTGTTTAAATGGTGGCTTAGCACATGGTGCTGCCCTCTGCAGGCACACAAGCATCTATAGCAGGCTACTGTTGGACGCTGTGTGCCTGTTCATGTTTTGTGGGGGTTTTAATGCCAAAATGACGTGAAATGTATGCTTTTTTTCTTTCTCACTGTTAAGTAAATAAAATACTTTTTCAGTGAAAAGAAATTGTCTTTTTTGTATCTTGTCATAGATGTCAATGTCAGAGATCTCAAAGATGTTTTTTAAAAAGTGAAATAAATCAGAGGGCATAGAATTATTATTAAGGACTGCAACTAACAATTATTTTCATCGTCGACTTATCCGTCAACTATTTTCTCGATTAATCAATTAGTTGTTTGGTCTATAAAATGTCAGAAAATGGTAAAAAAAAAATGTCGATCAGTGTTTTCCAAAGCCCAAGATGACATCTTCAAATGTCTTGTTTTGTCCACAACTCAGACATTCAGTTTACTGTCATAGAAGAGTAAATAAACCAGAAAGTATTCACATTTAAGAAGCTGAAATCAAAGAATTTTGACTTATTTTTTCCTAAAAAATTACTCAAACCATTTAATTGATTATCAAAATAGTTGCTAATTAATGTAATAGTTCACAACTAATCGATTAATCGTTGCAGCTCTAATTTGTTGCTAATGACAGTTAACATGAGACTTATATCCTGTGTTGAAAAATGCTAAAAATAGTCAACTACTTTATACAATTTGAGAAGCTCTTAATACTCAAGTACTGTGCTGAAGTACAATTTTGAGGTACTTTATTATTGAGTATTTACATTTTATGCTACTTTATATTTCTACGCCACCATATTTCTGAGGAAATATTGTAATTTTTACTCCATTCCATTTACCTGACCTCTGTAGGTACTACTCACTTTGCTGATTAAGATTGTACATAAAAAAAACATCTGATATGGTTATATGATATGATGCAGCACTATAATCTACCCAGTGGTGTATCAAGTATCTAAAAGTAGCTCCACGTTGACAAACTACAACATTTAAATGCTCTTACATGTGTTAGTTAGTGGTAAAAACTGATTAATAGAATATACTATAATAATATAACTCTGAAAGATGCCATTCTGCATGAGTACTTTTACTTTTAATTTTAAAGCATATTTTGCTGATAATACTTCTGTACTTTTACTTGAGGAAAATTTTGAATTCAGGACTTCTACTCGTAAGGCAGTAATTTTAGACTATGGTATTTTTACTTTTACTTAAAGGTGCAGTGTGTAGGATTTGGCAGCATCTAGCAGTGAGGTTGTAGATCACAACCAACTGAAACTTCTCCCGTGTGCCAAGCATGTAGGAGAACTACGGTGGCCAACGAGAAAACGCGCATGGCCCTATCTAGAGCCAGCGTTTGGTTTGCCCGTTCTGGGCTACTGTAGAAACATAGCGGCCAGCTACATGAAGAGGGGTCGTGTCTAGAAGGTAACACGCAAACTGGTTTAGATTAGGCATTGACCTTGATTGGTTAAAGTTAGGATAGGTCGTCATGCAGCGAGTCTCGCAAAAGTTTTTTGCAAGTTTTTGCAATATGAGGGTTACCTTCTAGACATGACAGTGAAGAGGACCCGTCTGTATGTAGATATAAACGACTCATTCTAAGCTAACGAAAACACAATGATTCTTATTTTCTGTTTATACACTAAAGAAAAAATACTTATTAATATTATATTCAAGTTCTGCCAATAGATCCCCCTTAAATGCTACACACTGTTCCTTTTAAATAACGGATCTGAATACTTCCTCCTCGCTGAACAAATCAGAAGTGATTCAGCGGTCTAGAATGAGGTTACTTTAAATACTTGGTTAATGAAAACTGGCCACGAATGGACGAAAAGCCCAATTAAGGGAAATAATGTCATCACAGCTTAGCAGTTAATTATTACAGATATTTACTCAGATATCAGGGAAATAATTATTCAAGACAGAAACTGATGAATTGAATGTTTTTACCTAGAACATCCTCTGTAAAGAGGGAAGTAAGAAACCTTTTTAAACACATTTGGGATCTTGTGTGTTTTTAGTACAGTGACTGCCTGCTTGCTCACTGCACAGTTTTAAGTATTTTGGTAGAAGTCTAATTTGTGTTTTTCCACAACGCAGGCCTTGAACTGGGTATTTGTGGTCGACACCATGAACTTCTCCTTTTGGCCAGAGGACGAAACTCAACAGTGTGAGGTGACCTATAAAGGGACCACGTACACGGGCTACATGACCCTGTGTGCTGCCATCACCAGGGCCATGGAGGAAGGTGAGAGCATGTATACAGGATGAGTTTAGTTTTGTGCTGGGTTAAAGAGATGTTACAACAACATTTTGATTTGGTTAAAAGTAATGTATTGTTTTGTTTAATAGGACATTGATTTGCTTGCACACAACTGACCTCTTTTGTCAGGTGCAAAGTTGAGGTGATGCATCATAGCTGATACTTACATTTGTGGTGGGCAACATTTTTGCAGGATTCATCAAACTTACACAGAAAATAAACACGATAAAAAAAACATCTGGTTGAAGTCAGAATTATGAAGAAAAGGTGAAGCCATGCTCTAACAGTGCTACATGACATCTTTGCCTTTTTTAGATTGATTTATCCTTTTTGTTAGCAGCTTCATCTCTGGAGAGAAAGATGTATAATCAAGGCATTTTTTGTTCCTCTTTTCTGTGTGCTTTTGTTGTGCACTGCTGTTACCAATTATTGTGTGTGTGCCCTTTACTTGAACTTGGACTGCTGGGAAATTGCTTGTAGCTCTGCATGCGCCTGTGCATCATTCATAATTAGCGTGAATGACTCCGGATATGAATCAATTATGTCTCATATGGAATAGTGCTCTCAATGTGTGGTCGCTGTGGCCTTTATAATTACAAGAGATTCTCTCAGAAAAGCTCAGGTAGCTTTGCTCCAGAGTGTGAGACTCAAGGGTTGACACAGCGTGAGATCAGAACAAATTATGTCTTTTGAGCTGCTGCTGGCTGCTGTGGAGTTATATAGTTATTATATATAGTTATTATAGTTATTTTAGCACGCCATAACTTCATAACTTCTCTCCAGTTCTTCCATTCAATCCACAGGCAGTAGTGGAAAGTACATTAACTCAAGTACACATTTGAGGTACATTTTATGCTACTTTATACTACATTTCAGAGGGAAATATTGTACTATTTACTCCTCCACAGTCATCTGCATGATTAGTACCGGTACGCTATTTAAGTACATTTTGTGATATTACTTCTGCACTTTTACTTAAGTACATTTTTTAATTCATGACTTTTACTTGTAAGGGGATCTATTAGCAGAAATGGAATATAATGTTCATAACTATGTTTTCATTAGTGTATAATCACCTGAAACTAAGAATTGTTGTGTTTTCGTTAGCTTAGAATGAGTCCTTCATATCTTCATAGAGAGTGGGTCCTTTTCACGTAATCCGTCATGTTTCTACAGTAGCCTAGAATGGACAAACCAAACACTGGCTCTATAGAGAGTCTTTCGTGTTTTTACATTACCTGAAGGCCACCATAATTCTCCGACACGTTTGTGAAACTGACCGTGGTACCGCCAGCTGCCATCTGACTTCCGTTGCTCCTAAAGTAGTGTTATGATGGTAAGGATGGCCTGTGATCGAGGCGATCAGCGTTACTATGGTTTTTACCGCAGTCTTGAAAGGGAGAAGTGAGCGGAGGGTTACTCAGTTGGTTGCAATCTGCTACCACACTACTAGATGTCGCCAAATCCTACACACTGCACCTCTAAGTAAAGTATCTGAATACTTCTTCGATCGCTGTCCACAGGTATACCCATCACTGATCCGAAGTACTTCTCTCAGATGAGTGTGGAGGAGTTGGGACATGTCCTTCGATCAGACAATGAGACACCCATGCCCATGCTTCAGGAGCGCCACCAGGTTCTAACATTATCTTGTTAATGTCCCATATCCATAGCACTAGAGATGTAACAATCCTCAAATCTCACAAGTTGCTTCGATGATTTTACATTGGTATCACGATTGATGCATTTGTGTTTTTACTTTATGTTTAAAACTTAGTATTTGACATGCAAAGCTTCTGCGTGAACCCATGTAGAAAGCCTTCTCAGCACTTATGTTGCACAAAACAAAAGCAGTGCTTTTTAATATAACGACAAACAAATGTGGTTAAAAAAACAGGATGTATCATCTCATCTCTCAAGTCAATAGATTCTGAACAAAGAAGGTACACTGAATCAATAACCCGCGTATTATAGCATCCCTACATACAGTACATTACGTAGCTCAGATCATATACTGTAGTCTCTGTGTGCTTTTGTCTTTCTTTGTATGTAGAGTCACACATGTTATTTACAAAAGTGAAAATAATACTGAATGAATTTCCAACCTTACATACTATGTTACATGACAGATTAGATTTTATTAGATTATGTCTCACTGCATTTTTTTTTCTCATATTAAATAAGAAAAACTGATTTTAAAGCTCATATAATGATTGTCTATCTGTGTTACATTATTAGCTGAACTGTATCCCCTGTATGATCAGTGGAAATTTAAAGTATGAAAGCAGCTCTTAACATCCTACACATCACATTCTGTATGTTTCTAACAAGGTGCTCACTGAAGGCGGCCGCGTGCTGCAGGAACACGGCGGAAGCTTCCGGAGTTTTATTAGCCGAGCTGGGAACGACGCCCGGAAGATGGTGGAGCTCATCGTGGAGAAGATTCCTTCCTACAGGGACGAAGCTACATATGAGGTTAGAGTTAGAGAGGATTTAAGTTGTGGAATATATAATGTCTGCCAGAGAAATTTTCCCATGAAGCATCCTTGAAATTTTATATTTTTACTACCTGCAAAGCTCACGGTCAAGCCATGACAATGATTAAAATGTTAACTACATCTCAGATACTAAAATAATCATAATTTCTGGTTGGATATGTGTTCATTTACAAACTTATCAAATAGTACTTCCACAACATTTGGTTTTATCTTTTAGATGTTACAGTCATTTTACAGTGCTTCAGTTTTTCTCTCAAATTCATTGTGTGTACAATGAGTGTACTATACTGAACTGTATAAACACTTTGAATTCATAGTACTTTAAAAATATACAAAAATGTGTAAAACATCTTGAAAGCATATAGGAGGTGTATGTGATCTGAGATAAATGATGCATTTGGAGAACTTAAGATAAATGTGATGTGAGAGTTCCATCTCCTGGCCAGAGACAGTGTGGCAATAATGCTCATAATTCATATTATACAGTCAGTGAAGGAGCAAATTATACACTTTGCACATGCATTGTTGCCATGATTTTAGATTATTTTACCTTTATCTTATCCAGGATATTTCCCCTTGCAATTAAAAATGACTTTTTCAAGGGAGTCCTGGCTAAGACGGCAGCATAAACAGTTTTACATAAAAACAACAAACAGACTTAAAACGAAATTGATATTGTCTTTGTGTAAGAACATCTGTCTAGTAATGAAAAAGCAATGGATCGAACAGCACATATAGTATGAGCAGAGTGTGTGTTTCAGGGGAAGAGAATCTCGTTCTACAAGCGAGCCCAGATCCTGGTGGCAGATTTCTGGGGCGTCATGGAGGCCAGAGGAGAGGGTGACATCATCGACATGGACTGGCTCACCATGTTTGCAGACTACAGGGTCCCTCAGGCTCTCGTCTACCTCGGAGCACTACGATACTCTGACGCACTGATGCAGGCGCTGAACAACAGTGAGACAGGAGTGAATGTGTTTCTCTGGTCATAAAGAAATGAGTCATTTAGAAACAGTCAGGTATAATCTCTCTCTCTCTCTGTGTGTGTTATGCGTTTGTCTCCCATTTCTCTCAGGGGAGCTGCTGAGCTCAGGGGACAGGAGAGAGGTCGAGATCCGAGGTTGTTCAATTTGGTCTGTGGAGCTGATCAAAGACCGCCTTTGCAAGCTGGTGAAGGAGAGAGATGGACAGACCTGTAACATCAACTCTGCAATCATCGACTTCTACCTGTGGCCTTACGCCAAGCAGCACCACAAAGAGATGGCCCACATTCCCATACATCACACACGCTGTATTTACTACTGACGCGCTGGCTGGCAGCATTACATGCAGTAGGTTGCACTTCTCAGCGTGCAGCCTTGGCATCGGTGCCTTTCCCTGGGATAAAGCCAGTCATGTCTCTGTGCCAGATATATGTACAAGTGGGCTTCTCTCTCACTGTAATGGAAGCAGGTGACAAGCTTTAATGTAGCTTGTTGGTGTATGTGGGTAGTAACACTGTTGTCCATTTGCAGTCAATTAAAATGTTTACTGTTGTTGATGTGGAACATTTTCTAACAAACTGTTTGCTGTAATGAAAAGCAAGTGATCATACTGTATGTGAACATACAATGATGGACACATTGGCGTATCTGCAGCGGCTTGAACTTGTGAACTGACACTCGGCAAACAGTGAAAATTAAATATTTTGATTAGATATTGTTAATGTCGATATTCACATGATCCACTGCTCATGTAAAAGCATCGTGTCTGCAGGGAAACTCCTAAAGGAAGTCTTTCTAATTTTTTAAGAGATTTATGTTTTGAATGATCACAAATGAATAAGTTCAATGTTAAGTAAGAAAAAAACAGTATTTGTGCGAGCCAAAAGCAGCTGGAATGTGTGACTACTTTATCTAAATATTCTATATCTCAAATTATGTAGTGGCATCTAGTGTTTGGGTGGAGGAAGAGGAGTGGAAGAGGAAGAAAAGGCATGCAGGAGAAGAAGCATCAGCCTCCAATAAATGTATCCTATGTATTCATGCGAGGCTCTGTACAGACTGTGGCAACAAATTTCAATGGAAAAGGACAATAAAGAATATATCTATATCATGTTTCCAGACAATATCATAATATCATTAATAAAATACAAGATGTAACTTTTGCTCTTGAGAGATTTAACTTGAATAAAATAGGGTTAACTGGTGACAAATAGAATAAAGTACAAGAGGTATCTTTTAGGAAAAAGTATAAACTGGATAGTGGATATTCTTTTGTAAATATTTCTAATTTATATATATATAAATTAGAAAAATGTAAACACTTTTTTAACTTTATATTTGTACTTATATTTTCGGAAAAAAATATGAAAACGTCGATAATTAATAGGCTATGAAATTGCATCATCATTTTTTTGTTAATTTGAGTGTCCTTGTGTTATAATGCCACATTTTTTATTTATTTATTTATTTACAATAGCCTACTCTTTTGTTTGTAGGCCTACATATGTTTTGATGTAGCTACGTATGTGTGTCAGAGGGTGGCGCTGTTGCCTTCACGGACCACTTGGTCCGCCACTCCATGAAGGCTCTTGAACGCCTCTTCTGCTCTCTTCTTCTTCTACTGCTGCTTAGTGATGGGAATTACGGCTCTTTTTAGTGAGCCAGATCATCTGGCTCAGCTCACCAAGAAGAGCCGGATCTTTCGGCTCCCAAACGGCACTTCGTTTTACCACTTCTGCCTTTTATAGTTCAGCCAAATTTAGCGCTGTTTTGAGCTATTAGTATGTGTGCACATATATCACTTAAATCATTCAATATAATTATACCAAACCTTATAATTTCCAGAATACCATCATTTTACATGCTGCTTTGTTTCTGACTGTCACTCATCTTGTCTGCTATTCGCGCACCGCATTCCTCTCTCTCTTTCTCTGCTCCTCTCCCTCCTGCTCTGTACCTGTAGACCGTCAGCGCTCCGAGCGCCCCCGCCCCTCCCTGCTTGATGGTCTGATCCTTGTCTGTCATCACCTGATTGGACATCATTAACACAACATTCAGTCACAGTCACCGCATGGAGTGCCCGTGGTGTGGAAAATATCGTCCTATCATTCTGCCTTGAATTAATTAAAGAAAAAAGAAAAGAAAAAAACGTCTCTCGGACGGGAGCCGGCTTTTATCGTTCACTTAAAAGAGCCGGCTCTTTGAACCGGCTCGTTCGGGACCGACACATCACTACTGCTGCTGCACCGCGGCGGCGGCGGTTTCCCGGGCAACCGAGCAGCGACAACAAACGGGAGATGGACCCAAGTTAACAACAACACGCCAGATGAGGACGAGGACGACAGTTAAACTCACAACAAGACCAGTATAAAACGACTTGTTTAGGTAAAATGTAGCTCATTGGCTCATGTTTATATCGTATATCCACATAAAAAAGTTTCACCTGAACTCCTCAGCGACCCTTTCCCGTGATGAGCGAGGTGTGTGTCCGGGTGGCGCTCCGTGTCCGGCCCCTGCTCCCCAGAGAAGTCCTCCACAACCACCAGGTGTGTGTGCGGCTGGTCCCGGGCTCCGCTCAGGTGATGCTCGGCTCGGACCGACGCTTCTCCTTCGACCACGCGTTTGGACCGACAGCCAGCCAGGATGAGGTGTACGAGTCCTGCGTCCAGCCGCTGGTGGAGTCTCTGGTGGACGGACACAATGCCACCGTCTTCTGCTATGGACAAACAGGCTCAGGGAAGACATACACACTCGGAGGAGGGAACCTCCTGGGTAAGTTGTGGCATCTTTACTGTATGTTCAAGGTGATCTTTGTAGTTTTGTAGTATGGTCTCTTCAAATGTTTCACTCTCTGGTCTTTGCAACTTCCTGCAGCTGTCAGACTCCACAACCAGCACTGCTCCCAGTAGACCACTTACACTTACACACCAAAAAACTGACAATAACCTGATATTTTCAGGGGTAGAATTTCATTTCATTCTCACTGTGCAATATCATTTTCCACTTGTGCAATTTTGTTAATAGTCTGTTTATTGTCAATACTGTATATACTGCTCCTATTTTTATACTTCCTTCT
>CAKAKR010062961.1:37891-125493 GCA_916700685.1 Adelosebastes latens
AAGACTCCACAGAGCAAAATAAAGAACATTTCATCAGAGCTATGGGAGCACTTCTGGAGACTCGTATAATCTGATGTCGATATGTTGCAACCTGCATGGAGCGTGGCGGCCATTTTGTGTCTGAGCACCTCGTACTTGCCGGTGATTCAGTGGATTGCACCAGTGCATATGCAAGTATATAGCCTATGGCGTGATATAGTCAGGTTTGAAGAATGAATTCTCCACACTTTATTGAACTAAACAATAAAGATACATACAATTCAGCATGATATGAGCTATTTTTTTAGCATTCAATTTGCTGCAAAGATATTGTACTGGCTGTTATAACTTAAGCTTTGTCTGTTTAAATAAACTGACCCTTACATTTCATCCAATACACATCAAATGCGTCTGATGTCGATATGCTGCAACCTGCATGAAGTGTGGTGGCCATTTTGTGTCTGAGCACCATGATTCAGTGGATGGCGCCATTTGCAAGTATATAGACTATATGATATGATGTAGTCAGATGGAAATTTGAAGAATAAAGACTAATAATAATAATAATAATAGAGAGAATAAAATAAAGAGATTTCAGCTCTGTCTGATTTAATACATTTAATTTAATATTACATATAAAATGCATCCAACAAGAAGAGGTAGGCGTGTAAAGATATACAAAATAACTTTGTAGTAGTACAAAATATCCAAAACCAAAACAGCAACTTTAACAATCTTGTATATCTGCATTTACCAAAAGAATATGAAATCATAGCTACAATGTGCAGTAGCAAATAAAAATTATCTCAACATTTGATCCCCAATGAAATGAATCCACTTTGCAAGACCACAAAAAAAGGTTCCCGTTCATATCTAATAAGCCATTTAATTGTCAGATTTGTCCATTAATTACTGGTTACACTGTGTCTGATTCTGAACAATCTTGTATTTAAATATGCAACAGGATTCATGGGCATATGAAAAGCCAGACAATACTTACTACAACACTTTAATGGTCAACGAGGATGCTACCGAGTGTATCTGATGCTATAGACTACAGTTCTTACTGAGAGAACAGACACTTTTTGTTGGAAAAGCTGCAGTGGTGGAGGGTATGGCATGCCTGTCCCGCAGCAGCAGCAGCAGGAGACACCACCTCCCCCCCCCCTTTTACCCTGTAAATTATAGCAGCACTTTAGCTAATGAAAGAGTTGAAGACCGGGCACTAATAAAAGCCATTAAGTGAATAAAGCACTTCCCCTCTAACAAAATTAAAGAATCTACCCATTTGGAGAGGGAGGACTCTGTATTAATATTTATGAAATGCGGAACCGGCGGCCCCCCCAAACTCAACCCAACCCACGTCCAATCCCAGCCTGACCAAGTCCTCCTAGCCGGTGCACCTATCCCAAGAGAACACCACCAACCCCTCCTAGCTTGAAGGAGGGGCAGGAGATGGGGACTTCAAGGGTGCTGAGGACGCAGTCAGGACAGTCTGTCTCCAGTTGAGCAAGCTGGAAGACCACAAGAACACAGCTCAGAACTCCCAGTCGCCTTCATCGCCCCTCAGCCGGCAGCACCCAACACCAACTTTTGGGACCAGAGGACGGAAAGGTGGGTTTCTTGGAAAGACCAGATGTAAAGAAGTGAGTTTCCTAAAGACGGCAGCTGGAGGTTTTCAGTAAAATACAGAGTAGGTTATGACTAATTCTCACATTTTTATCACATTTGTAGTGTTGTATTGATAGTTTGTTGGGTTGTGACCTTTAGTGTGAAGAATATTTGATGTCATTTCTTTGCTTTAAATCAGATAAGAACATTTTAACATTCTTAAGTCAAATTTGGAAATAGATTCTGAGATGCATGAGTTTTGAAGTCCAACTCCTGAAAGACATTGATTGCGGTGATCCATGAAGAAAGAAAAGAACACCAAAAACAAGGTAAGGACTCATAATTATGTATCACAATCATCCATGCATAAAAAAACCCATCACGCCATCCCATCAGCCACACTGCATCCCTTTCAAACATCCTCATTGTTCTGGAAAAACAGAAGTCTGTTTCACTGCCGCCGCCCACCATTTTCACCCAAAGTAACTCCCATTTCCGCGCCATTTGGTCAACTACAAATGTCTTTTTTGGTGCATCCATATGCATTGTGGTGTAATTTCATCATACAAAGTGGTTCAGTTGCCAGAGCTCTAAGTTGATTATCGCACCATGCCCTCTCATTCTAGTAAGATGTCCCAGGGGAGCTGAAAGAGAAGGTAACAAGATTGTCAAACCTTTTGGAGAAACAGCTGTCTTCTTAGCTTGATGGTATCATGACTCTTGACATTGCACTCAGTGACCGTTAACATGGTTAGGACTAAATTGCCAGAAGGGGTCTTTACTCTTAGAGGACAGCAAATGTCCTCAGATGGACAACAGCAATAACTATCATTCTTGGGTCCATTGGTATCTCTAGCCACCAAGACTTATTTTTTAGTCAATTACATGTACATTTTTTAGAGACTGGACTCTATGAGATGACTGACGAATTACCCAAAGTCTGTTTCCATTGATAGGTTGAAGAACACGCAACAGACTGATGGAAAACTAATTTGATTATGCCACCATTCCTCAGGCCTGCTGTGAATCTTTTCTTGAAAATGTTTAATGTTTGAGTTTTCAGACTTTTTTTTAGACGTCGTGTCTGGTAGAGTCGGGCGCGAAGGGCGGGAGGGTGGGGTTTGACGCAGTTCGTGCGCAGGAAGGGTGTAGCCCTTTTTTTCCGCAGTGAGTGTGACCTATGACTAATCGTTTTTTTTTTTTAATCCTGCAGATGTTCTTTGCTGCAACCGTGTTACAGTTCTTTTCTAATCGTTGTGTGAACCAATGGTGTCTTTTTTTTTAACAATCTATCCATGAGCTCGGATATCCTCCCTCACACTTTTGGACGTTTTCGACTCTTGGACTGCATATACAAATTGAGCCGTGGGATTGTCCTTCAACTTCAAGAAAATACTTTGACGATTTCTTTTTAGGAGTTTTAATACTTGATGAGTTGGTTGACGACAGCAAAAAAATATATTCTGTTTCACTGATTTTCTCCCTTTACTTCCAGCTACATTTAAACCAAATGACAAAGCTTTCGTGATCCTCGGACGCCTTGATATGTAGAGCTGGATCCCGTGTTATCTGTGTTTTTTTATATGTCTTTGCCCAGGACCCCATTGTGCTTGATCTAACCATGCAGTTTGCTTCTGTCCATGGTTGTGCCAAGCACCTTGGAGGCTTGCGAGCACTATCGGCCTTCTGTTGTGAACTCCCGAGCTATTTAAAAAAACTTTGATTTTCATTTTCATGTCAGTAATGTACTTGTGTATTTTTTAAATGTAGAAATATACATGAAATGAACTCCAAAATAGGGCAATAAAGCTTAAATACTTGAGAGAATTAAGACTTTAAGGTATGAACAAGAGGAACATGGATCTATTTTGTTTTTTATTCTTATTCCTGTTGTTTTATCTCATTATGTACTCAACGATTTAGGGCAATAAATATCGTCTATACATCACGTGTGTTTTATTGGCTTTTTTTATGTTGAATGAAGGGCAAACATGTATTATAAAAAGAGAGAGAGAGAGAGAGAGAGAGAGGGAGAGAGAGAGAGAGTGGGGCTCAAAGAGTTTATAGCCATCATATAGATAAAACAGTCATTTTCTAAAAGCTTGTTGGTGTCAATATGGCAGATTTGTGGAAACGATTAATTACTGTAAGTGCTCCGTGGCTTTTAACTATATGGCTCATAATTTCAGACAGTGGAGGTCGTATATTAAAACAATGTGCACCCTGTTAAGACTGCGGACACTTCACTGATCTGTAAATCAAACCCTGAGACTTACGAGCTCATGTGTTTTAGACGAAGGGAGTTTATGCTCTTGAAATGATGATCAAATTATATTAGTTTTGTTTCTATACAGTGCTTATTTATCAGTCTATGTTGTCCCATAAGTCAAATCACAACTAGTGCATTTAACCAATAAATTCTAAATGTTTAAACCAGACTCGTCCTTTCTTTATGACTCTTATTTTAATGAATTCAGTCTTCACTGACACTTCAAGCGCTGCAGGCATTACAAAATATTGATGTCAAATGTTTGACTTTGAATCACTGAATGACCATTATTGCAATGAAGTACACCAAGAGCCGTGTCTTGTCATGTTGTATAGCCTCTTGAGTCAATGCACTCTATCCTGGAGACATAATTATGAATGCATTTGTCATGTCCAATATATTACCAGAGAAATATACCTTCATTTGTAGGAATATACATTTTGACTGCCATTTAAAATGATAGATTGTCATTGTTGGCTATGCCTTTATTTTATAGGATTGCACTCTGACTGTGGATGAGGTGATGCAATTCCTCAATTGTTGCTGCCACCTTGAATAGAGTTATTATATTTATTATTTCAAATAAAATGTATCAAATGCATTTATTAAAAAAAAAAACATCAATAACCTTTTTCACAGCAGACATTGTCAGAGAAAGAAAAGCACAAGTGTTACTATTAACATTACTATTTACTATTTCACTTTCTCTTCTGTGTCTCACATGTAAAACCGAAATAGGTACCTTAACCCATTGCCTTTGGTCGTGTCATAAATTACAGAAGTACTGGTCTGAAGTATTATGTGAAATGGAAAAGATATTTGATAAGGATTTAGAAATGAATCCAATGTCTTTGATTTTAGGAATCCCAAGTACAAATATAATTACTGCAGCCAACAAAAGGTTATATAACATTCTTACATTTGCTGCTAGAAGAAAATATATTACTACAGTGGATTAGTGATAAGAAACTCTGTTCAAGGCTGGCGTAAAGTTATATTTGAGATGGTCCCTTTGGAGTATCTTACAATTATTCTACATGCCCAAAGTAGATCAGTTCTACAATATTTGGCAGCCCTATCTGAATTATATTGGACCTGATCTCACCTCCATTATCTCACAAGGAGTCTCCTGAACATGAATTCATATATCCTGTGACTTCCCTGCACTATGGACTATTTCCTATGACCTCCTATTTACATTTTTTGATCTGAGCTGTACCAGTGTTTGTTTGTTTGTTTTTGTTTTTTATTCTTATTCTTATTGTGTTTGTGAAAATAAAAAAACCCAATAAAGATATTGTAAAAAAACAAAAAACATTACTATTTAAGTGTCCCAGTAAACTATGACAACAAGGTGGGTTTCCATCCAAATGTAGTGCTAATTTTAATCAAAAATCTGCAAAAAAAAAATGCAAATGAATGCTTGTTTCCATCCACTACCGTTATGTGGTTATTAGGAGCTGGTTCATCGAGATAAGCAGCAGGTGGCACCTATTCTGCAGAAGAAGAGGACGCAATAAGATGAGGTCATTAAAAGAGCGCCAGTCGGACCGCAAACCGTGAAAAACAATCAAACAATGTAGAAAACTGGATGTAAATGTGACATTTCTGTTTGTTCCATGTGTTAATGTGAGGATGGTTGCATCAGATCTGTGTGGAGCGATGAGGAGACAGTTTAAATCTGCTGTGTTTCGTCTCTTCAGCCGAGCAGAAGCTTCACTGGACGTAAGTCACATGATTCATTACGTCATAATTTATTGGCTAAATCTGTTTCGCAAAATTAATTTACAAATATTAAGGCAAACATTAAAATTACAGAGTTATATCTGAACTGAGCAGATACCACGTTAGACATAAAACAATTACACAGACAATACAAAAGAATTAAACAGAATAAATCATAAAAAAAAATAAAAAAATGATACATAAAGTAAAAAATAAGATAAATCTTTTTCTTTTTTCTTTCTTTCTTTTTTTAATTGATTAAGCGATTTTTAGTTATAGGGTCAGATAAGTTTCTAGTCAAATATAGAGATCTTTGACATATTTGGATTTCATTAATTTCAGGGACTTAAAGGGACTGTTTGTATCTTCTTACACGTATAAATCAATTCGGGTCGGTGTCCCATGCGCGCTCACGTGTGGCTACGCTGTTCAGACAAGACTCCAACAAAAACTACACAGAAGCACCAAAACCGCAAAGTTATATCTAGTGAAGCCCGTCTTGCAAAACAGTGTTGGCCACGGTCTGAGGACGCGGGGGAGACCATAGCTTTGGTCTCCAGGGCCGGAGTCTCTGCTGTACTCTGCTCCTCTGCTCCTCTGCCTGCCTGCCTTCACTCACAACACCGCGCAAATTCTCACTCTCTCACTCCACCTCACGTGCATGCGCGCACACTACACACTGCCGAAGAGTTAGTAGCTCTGAGAATATCTAGTGAATGTACAGTGGACGTTTGTGCAGAAATAACTGCTGCAGCTCCTCCAGACAAACAGAGGTTTCCCGTGTCTTGTGAAGTGACGGGGCTCCGCAGCGAGTTACGTTATCGTCTCCGACCGGGTGCCGGTGTCTCCCTCCGGCCGCGGTTAGGAGGCTGAAGCAGGAAAAGCCAACACTAGGATCAGCATTGATTCATGGAGAGACCTTCGTCTGGTCAGCTAACATTACTGCCAAGCAGGTGAAATATAGAGTGATATTGTGGTTTTAGCTGACGTGTGTCGCCTCACTGTTTTGACGGATGCTCGCTCACATTCACGTAGCCCGTGCACACGGGCGAGCGCGAGCAACAGGACACTGACTTTTGTTGACTTAACGGCCACAGGTGTCGCTGTTACAACCAATTTCTGATTTTTACAAACAGTCCCTTTAATATAGAGATGAGTTTCATTAACACATGAGGATAGGTGGGGTCTTAAAACATTTAGCCCTATGAATAAAGAATTTGGCTAAAATTAGTAAAACATTAATCATTATTTCAAATGTTTTTTGGCACACATTTCTGTCAGGTAAGCACAGCAACGCCTTTCAAGGAAGCCTCTCAAAACCCCAAGGTTTGATTGCTAACAATTTCTGCGTGGACATTTGCTTATTTAGAAAACAAAGTTTTGAAATAATTATATATTTTAAAAGTATAATTACAAATGCTATTTTTTATATTTTTTTAGATGCTCTATACAATACTGACTTAACTCAACTGTACAATAATTTGTGCAATAATTCAACTGTTAATGTTGAAAAACTGTTCAACAATTAATACTGCATTTCAAAAAATATTCTTATTTAATTCTTATTTATATAATTCTTGCATTTATATTTACCACACTTAATAGATCCCACTTCTCAGCATTTTGTATTTACTTATTTGCACTGTGGTTATATGTTATATATTGTATGTCTTAATGCAAATATTTGTACATATTTCTTATATTCTTATTTTTATTTTATTATTTACTTATATTTCTCTACATATATTGTGTTAGCATTATGTACATAATTTGCTCCTTTATTTCTATTTTCTTACATTTCTTTATGTTTATAGAAGAGCAAGTGTAACGCCCCAATTTCCTCCTGGGGATCAATAAAGTATTTCTGATTCTGATTTTACACTTAAAGCTAAAATGCTAGTTTGTAAAAACAACAGCTACTCACAACTTCATATATGATGATTACTGTGTAGTAAATACTGTATAGTATTAGTATGTAGTGTGGATTTGTGTTTTTTGCCACTAGAGTTGGTCTTGTTCCAAGCTGATAGGTTGAGCAGACAGTGCTTTCAGTAAACTGTGAAGCTTGTCTGCAGTCTGTCGCTGACCTTATGCCCAGACAGGGAGTATAGGGTTTACAGATTATCCCATTAGTCTGGACTACGTTGGCTGCTTCGCACAAAAACAATGCTAATCACCCTTTTCTCTAACCAAGACAAAGAATGCTCTGCAATGAACAGCTGAACACAGAAAGATGCACATGAAGATGTTTATTTGATCCGATTAGTTGCTCATCCATTTCAATCAGTCTTGTAATCACAGTGCACCAGCTCATATCCACACAATCATTTTTATGTTGCTAAAGTAATTATCATGTGGTAGCTAATCACAACGAATGTAAAACAAACAAAACAGTATGAGACAACACTTTTAGACTACTGCAGGTGGCACGCAGGTGTCTACAAATGACAGAGCATTAACAGTTACAGTACATTCCCAAGCTGAACATTAGCAAACGTTGCATGTTTAATTGGGATATTATGATCGCTTTAAAGTCTCTCAGTTTTGTTTTACCACACAAGAGATAAATATAAAAAACGAGCATTTCCTTCCTCACACTTTCAACATATCTGTATATCACAACTTCCACTGCCATTTTCAATTTTAAAATCAAATAGCTGGAAATACTTCACTACATATACACATTTTTGAAACAGTGGGGACATTAATATTCAATGCTCATGTGGGACCTTCACAAAAATGGATCCCACGGCACCGCTTTCTCTTGAGTTACTGCAGCTTTATTCACTCTGATGTACCAACAACACATAACTTTAGTACAAGATGAAATGTTTTTAAACACAAATGAATTTCAAGATATTTGTGCCGTATTGTCAGGCTGTAAACAGTGTACTTTATTAGGCGATGTTTTATTCCACACAACATGAGGCTCTTCGTACATTCATAACACCCCCTGCAAAATTAATTACAAAAGCAACATGGGTGATTTGGAAGGATGAATTGTATATATATAGTTTCAGTAGGACCCACATTAATAACAACAAACTGAAGATTCACAATGCAGGACAAATGTCACAGAGGGTGTTGTTAGCAGGGATTTCCAGTATTCAGGTTTTATGAATGTACAAGATCTACAGTAACACAAAAAAAACAACCATGACTAACAGTACAAACTTCAGTGATGTCTGTTGTGGACAGCCGGATAACAAATAATTTCTGAGCTGAGAAAACTTAATATTTTGACCACAAATGAAATGCAAACGGATTGTGATGTGGCACAAGTGCTCCAAGTTTCTCTAAAAAGGGGTATTTGGTTTATTAAAATGCATCTCTGTAGGGCTGCCTTGCTAGTGAATCTACACTTCAGTGCATCAGTACCATTATATTTGAGGATTTATGTGGTTGTTATAAGACACTATGCCCCAAATGCAGAAGGACTGGTTTATCTTCAGAAGGCTGTTTCGTCAACGCTGGCAGTTTAGAACAGACGCGGTGCTGACAGCAAAACAATGCCATCTCCAAAACACAAAGAAGCCCGAGAGTTTACATTTTCAATTCTGTGGACAAATTTTCCAATAATGGCATCATAATTTTTTTTTTGAATTCATCCCATCCAGTGATGTGAATATCAAATCACTCATGCTGCAAGCAAACAGGAAACCAGTTGCTTTAAATCCATGAAGGAAGAAACGTGGTACAAAGTGTTCCACACAGACGCCGCAATTCTTCATCAGTCAGCGCAGAAATCTTGGGCGTAGTTTTGTTTCAGTGATAATGTCCATCAGAAGCCAGTCAGTTATCGTTCTATATCCAGTACTGCACAACCTTTACCTCAACATCTCGCTGAAATCACACCACGGATACTAATACAGTAATGTGGCTGCATGCGGTCAGAACAGCCTTTAAAGTTGAGCCTTGTTGAACAATGGAAGACAAGACATAGAACGTTAAAAAAGGGAAAAACAGTGTTTTGGCAAAAGCATCTCTACAATTACGAATTTTGGCTCGATCTTACCAACGATTCTGAGACATATTTCATTGCCAAACGAGGCAAAAATAAATGCCACGTCACATTGCCCGGCTACGCAAAAATAGTGCCAATGCCAGCAGTCTGGATGAATATTTCTATGGCAACATTTCCTCCAAAGGACAGTAATGCTGTCATTAATAGTCCATAGTTCTTGTTATATCTCATCTACCAACCAATATAACCATGTCTACGGATGGACATACTGTATATTTGTCTTAAATGTCAGTTGCAACTTCCATTTGCAGTTCATGCAATCTACCCAAAAAGTTGGGGCCGGATGGTTTAATTGAGGTTCAAGTGTACGTGAAAAACACCCAAACATAACCCCTGGTCTATAAAATGTCCATCTCAAGCGTAGATCTGTCCAGGTCCACTGAGGCGCTCCTGGCTCGGCTGGCGGTTGTTGTCGCTGGATTTAATAACGCCGGCGTAGTCGTAGATCCCCACTTCCAAGTTCTTGGCCCTCAAGGCAGCAATATGCAGCTTCTCCAGAAAATCTGGCATACCTGGCAGGTGCAAAGAGAGAGACTCCATATTATCAGGGTGGAATACCAATAGTCAGTGGGAAAACATCAAATATATTCACACAAACCATAAAAATGCACAGAAATCTGAACGCAACAACAAAGAAAAATGCTAAACATCTGCCGGTTCCAAGTGTGAGGATTTGCTGCTTAATATTGTAACTGGAATATGGACAAAAACTATTGAAATTTGATTGTGAAAAAAAAAATCATTACATACAGCCCTAAGAAGTTTCAACAAGTGAAAAGAGCTCACCACTTGACACCATCCAGCTCACACAGTAACGGGGAAAGACAGTCTGAGGATCGTCACTGTAGGTCAGCAGGTAATCAAATCCATTCTGTAAAGAAAAAAAAGCACAAGTCAAACTCAGTGGCTACAAAACACAGGATGATGGATGCAATTTAAAGTAATTTGAGCAGCAAAACATTCACACTACAAACCTCATCAAAGGACTTGTGAGGGCGGATGACCATCTTTGACTGGTATGCATGGACTCTCACAAAATCCTGAGACTCTGGTACTCTGGGATGCTGCACGGCTCTGTACAACAGAATTACAAAAAAAAAGATTTTGAAAAACAGAAGTTACTAATTTAGTAATGCATCAAAAACTAAACCATATCTGATGCATTATTTTCGAAGACCCACCTGGATACCAGGACCATCAGGTTGTTTTCTACGTCAACATCATAGCGGCGCACATACACATAGTCCCTCGAGTACATGGGATACTGTGAGGGGAGATTAAACAACGTTAAATATCAGCTGACAATCTAAAATGAAAACTGATGGATATGCTGAAACTTGGCTAGCAGTCGCTCCTAACCACATGTTAAACCAAAGGTCAATCATGTTTACTTTTACAAAAAAAGAAGGAAAAGTTCCCTGTAAACACACATTATGTAGGCCAAACAGCCTCCTCCCTTAACGCATTATATAGCAGTTAACAGAAACTCACAGGAAAGTGTGTGGCCCAGTGCACAACTTCAGAGCCTGTAGAGATATCTCTGTCCACCACTTCAAGCTTGATAACCAGAGCATCCCACTTCTTTCTGTACTCTGTATCCAACTGGGGGAAAGGGGAAAACATAAGTCAAGGTTACGGTGCTTAATATAGCACATGGAGCGAGTGTTACAGGTGCTTTTGTGTTGAACACAAGCAGCGTAAACATGTTGGTTGTGCAAGAGGAGCAGGGTAATGGAAATGCAAAACAAGCTGCCATAAATATACCATAAACACAATCCATGAAAAAATGAGATGTGAAAAACCCACTGCTATAAATATTAAATCTTCAACCAAATTACTGCCATTACCAGTTGGATCTGTTTTTGCATATTTGTAATGTTATTTCAGTAATACAAAGATTTCCCATGGGTCATCAGTCAGACCTCTGGAGTGAAGCGATTGCTGCACTCTAAAACCCTGATAAGGAATTGTAAGCCAGTACCTCAGTAGAATAAGTTATCCTTTTCACTTCATTTCTTCATTAATTGAAACCGACATATTCCTAATAGCACATAAGGACATTTGAAAAGTCTGTACCTGTACATTGAAGAACTGCCTTGGGGTGACATCGTTGTAGGAGCCCAAAACTGAAAAGAAAAAGAACTCAAGAGTTAGTTAAATGTGTGCTTTATCTGCGTTTCAGAGACCTGGTTACACATGTGAGATTGTGTGTTGGCTGACCTCTGTATTCATAGAGGTGACTGTTGGGTATGGGCCGCTTCCACACTTTGAAGCTTTTTTTCTCCATCACAACTTCCCAGCCAGGTTCAAGTCGTCCGGCTGCTGTGCCCGAGGGTGTGTTTTGACATGTTATGGCTTCCAGAGCCTGTAGCTCAAGTCCACACCTTGAAATGGAAGCAAAACAACAGGACAGGTTGTTTTGCATACTGTACAGTTGGCAAAAGATATTATAGTCACATCAATATGGAATACAAAGGGAAGGAAAAAGTTTTATGAGGGTGTTGAGCTGCCGGAACAGAGTCAATGCTACTTTGCATAGAGTCTCTATCTACTTTCTCCAAATGATGCGGTTCTGATGATGATGACTATCCAACAAGATCTCATGTAGGTGCTTCTTCCTGTTATCTGTCATTCAATAGTGTGTCTGAGTAGAAATGCATCCATATGTGCGTTTAGAGAAAGATATCATACCTTGCCAACAAACCAACAAACCAACGCCGGTGAAAACATTACCTCCTTCCTAGGCCTTTGGCCTTGGCGGAGGTAAACATGGGACAAAGGCAAATGCTGTGTGCACGAGGTTCTTTAAAAACATCGTTGTCTCATGGTCTTATGCACTGGTGCACTCAGTGGAGCCCCCATGTTAAAGAAATAATAATTCAGCAACAGTGCCCTCTTGGATGCCCCTATGGTAGATAAAACAGGATTAAAGTGTCCTCTAGGGTGCCCTTATGGTAGATAAACCATGATAAAATGCCTTCTTGATGGATCCTATGATGCATACAACATGATAAAGTGCCCTCTTGAATGCCCCTATGGTAGATAAAACGTGATTAAGTGCCCTCTGGGCGTACTTTGAGTAGAGAAAACATGATAAAGTGGGTGCCCTAACCGTAGAGAAAACATGACAAAGTGCCCTTTAGTCTAGGGTGCCCTACCAGTAGAGAAAACATGATAAAGTGCCCTTTAGTCTAGGGTGCCCTACCAGTAGAAAAAACATGATAAAGTGCCCTCTAGGGTGGCCCTAAAATTGAGAAAACATGATGCAGTGCCATAGGCTGCCCTATGTTAGAAAACTCTCTGTGTGCTGGTGCACTTTTTATTTTTTTCAGTCCACTACTGGTTTTATGATACTGAAATCCTTCACTTCACTCATCTAGAAATGCATACACATGTACGTTTAGAAAAGAAGACATCATACCTGTGAATGTCCTCATCTTGGATCTTCTCACTCTCCCACATGAAGATCCCAGCCAAGGCCGCGAGGAGTTTCCCATTGGGTGAGTGCTTGCTCTGAAACCTGCGCCATATGTTGCCCACCAGGGTCCACCTGGTCCTCTCGGAGTACAGGTTGGAGTAGAGCTCACCGATCTGGCAAGCACGCCGGAGCCTCTGTCCGGTCACAAAGCCGCAGTGGTCCGCGAATATGGAGAGCAAACCCTTCCTCTTTTGGCCTGATCCCATTTTGGCCTCAGTGGCACCGACACCTGCCCTCTGGAGCCAGGACAGCAGCAGGCCCATGCCTCTGCCCAGCCACGGGACCCTCCTCTCCAGCTTGCCCTCCTCCACAGTCCGCTTGAAGGCTGACCTGCTGCTGCTCTGGAGCCTCATTGTGTTCACACCGATCTCGCAGATGGGACGACGCGGCACAGAGTGCAACATGACAGCGGTGACCGTGAAAACACAAGTTCACCAAAGACTAAAATAATAATAATAAACACCAGCAAAGTGCAGTAACTAGTAGCTAGCTAACTGGACTGAACCTCGCAGCTAATGGTCTGCAGAGATGCACCATGCATTACCTTTATACAGATGATTACACAGACTTTTGGCTAGCAAAAGTCATAACTGTACTCTGGTTGTAAGGTTATCTGAGCCGTCTATAGTGGCTACGAGCACGCTTGTAGCATTAGCATTAAGCTAACGTTATCTGTCACCTGTCAACTATCTAGTGCGACACGGATAAACCACTCTCTACACACTTACTTCTGAGTCCAAACTCTACAAACAGCACTGTGGATTATGTCGTCTACTGTAGCTCCAACACGTCTATCTACCTGTTTATCTTTCCTGCATACAGCTTCACGTTTTTACAAACTCTTTAGGTGCGTTTGACCTCCCTTTCCTACAGTCTCCCAGTGCTCCACACACCCACCCGGAAGTCCCGCCTTACACACTGTAAAGCGCGGCATTCATTGGCTGTTTCTTGTTCTAGGGTAGTTCTGATTGGTCCCCAGTAGGTGCCTGTCACCAGCATGTGTGCTTGTCCAGTTTTTACCTTATTACGCCTCTACCAAATCTCACCCCCACGAGTTCCAGTTTCTTCCATGAACTGGGATCAGATTTTGCGTCACAGCTGCTCAGAGTTTAGGAGGAGAAGGTCATTTTCAAACCTGGTACAGGATCAGTGTATACAGAAAGCTTGAGCCCAGACTGCTGTACAAACCATGGCTGTAAGTCACAAGTATTAAGCAATGACTTCACCACGTGTGTTTTCAGTTGGAAAGATCCTAAAGCCTAGAGCAGGGGTCAGTGACCTTTACTATCAAAAGAGCCATTTTAGGCAAAAAATAAATAAAACAATCTGTCTGGAGCCTCAAAACATTATACAGCTTATACACAGCTTATTGTCCAAGTATATAGTATATACTGTAAGTCTAATGCAGTGAGGGCCATAGTGCAAATGTACTACGGAATATTAGGGCCACATTGAGGAAAAAAAATCTAAGATTTCCAGAATAAAGTCATAATATTACGAGAAAAAAAGAAAACACGTAAAATTACTACTTCATATTATTATGACTTTATTCTCATAACACTACGACTTTTTCTCTTTAACTTATGACTTTATTCTCATATTACGACTTTTTTCTCGTAAACATATGACTTTATTCTCGTAAACCTATGACTTTATTCTTGAAATCTCAGATTATTTTGTTTTTCCTCAATGTGGCCCTAATACTCCGTCGTACCATAGATTTACAACAATGATAAATTAAAATTAAAATGTAAACAAAAAACAATTATTCATTTCCATTTTTAAAAATCCACAGGGAGCCACTGGAGAGGAGCTAAAGAGCCGCATGAGTCTCCGGAGCCGCAGGTTGCTTAGTGACCCCTGACCTAGAGCATGCAGTGACCTTGCTGATAGGCTACGTTTCAACTTCAAAAGGCATTTAACCCAAACGACCGATAAAACTCTTGTGACAAGTAGTTCTTTAAGACTACATTTGTTGTCACAGGGAAAGAAGCAGTGATTAATTGTTACTTCACTTCCTCAATGTTCAAATTAGTCTAAGTAATTTGTTTGGGGGGGTAGTTGACAACTTTAATAAAAGAGCAATTTTGACAGTTTTGTCATACAAAAAGGCAGAGAGAAATTTTTAAAATGTTATTACAGTAATATCCACTGGATAGCGCTGTTTAACCATTCAGAGAACAAGTGTTGCAACAGATCAGCCTAGAGTCATGCATATTTGAAGTTCTTTGTTCAAAATGACATAAATCAAACTTTAAAAATAGGTACAAGAGAGAATTGGGCTCAATCATTTTGATCAGTAGAGGTACTGTATGCACTGCACTCAACGTGGAAAAGGCTCTATGGTATCATTGGGCTCCACAGGAATCAATGGAAGCAACAGTCTAATGAGTCTCCCTTTGTCCAACCCTGTCATTCACCCATTCTTTCAATTAGCTTGTGCAGTCTAACATGTCAAAAACCTTTATAAACAAAATAGACCAGAGGTAATGAAATAACCCATATATTGTTAACGCAATCTATAGCATTATTTTTGATTCAATGATTACACCGATAACGTGGGTGTAACTGGGATAAGTACTCCAGGCCCTGTTCGCTTGATTTATCATATTTTGATTTAAATCATGTGTGTCTTGCTCATGAAAGCTGTGAAGGATTTCAGTATCATAAAACCAGTAGTGGACTCGAAAAAAATAAAACGTGCACCAGCTGCATGCGGTGGGGCACCAGCACACAGAGAGTTTTCTAGCATAGGGCAGCCTATGGCACTGCATCATGTTTTCTCAATTTTAGGGCCACCCTAGGGGGCACTTTATCATGTTTTCTCTACTGGTAGGCCACCCTAGACTAAAGAGCACTTTATCATGTTTTCTCTACTGGTAGGCCACCCTAGGGGGCACTTTATCATGTTTTCTCTACTGGTAGGCCACCCTAGACTAAAGAGCACTTTATCATGTTTTCTTTACTGGTAGGCCACCCTAGACTAAAGGGCACTTTATCATGTTTTCTTTACTGGTAGGCCACCCTAGACTAAAGGGCACTTTATCATGTTTTCTCTACTGGTAGGCCACCCTATACTAGAGGGCACTTTATCATGTTTTCTCTACTGGTAGGGCACCCTAGACTAGAGGGCACTTTATCATGTTTTCTCTACTGGAAGTACACCCAGAGGGTACTTAATCACGTTTTATTTACCATAGGGGCATTCAAGAGGGCACTTTATCATGTTTTTGCCATTTAAGGGCAGCCTAGAGGGCACTTTAATCCTGTTTTATCTACCATGGGGGCATCCAAGAGGGCACTGTTGCTGAATTATTATTTTTTTTAACATGGGTGCTCCACTGAGTCCACCAGTGCATAAGACCATGAGACAAAGATGTTTTTAAAGAGCCTTGTGCACACAGCATGTGCCCTTGTCCCATTTTTACCCCTGCCAAGGCCAAAGGCCTAGGAAGGAGGTTATGTTTTCACAGGTGTTGGTTTGTTAGTTTGTTGGTTGGTTGGTTTGTTTGTTGGTTTGTTGGTTTGTTGGTTTGTTCGTTTGGACGATAACTTCAAAAGTCCGCAATGGATTCGAATGACATTTTTGGGGGGATGGGGTGTGGCACAATGAACAATCCATTCGATTTTGGTGGCGATCCAGATCATGATCCGGCTTTGGGAATTTTTTTAATAACTCCGCTCAGCCTGTGCATTAACACCACAGGCCACCACAGGGGGGCAGCGACGTACATGAAACCTGCCTTGGCAGAGGTCTGCACTCTCCAAGTGCACTTCTAGTTGTTTATCTGTAAAACAAACAAATCCTAGAGGACACTTTAATTGTGTTTTATCTACCATGGGGGCATCCAAGAGGGCACTGCTGCTGCTTTTTTTTTTTTAACATGGGGGCTCCACTGAGTCCACCAGTGCATAAGACCATGAGACAACGATGTTTTTAAAGAACCTCATGCACACAGCATGTGCCTGTGTCCCATTTTTTTTATCTGTAGGAGTTATATATAGTGGCCTATATGTTAGACTAGTGGTTATCATGTTTTCCCTACTGTTAGGGCACCCTACCAGTAGGGCACTTTATCATGATTTCTCTACTGGTAGGGCACTTTATCATGTTTTCTCCATGTAAGGGCACCCTCGAAGGCACTACATTACATTTTCTTCACTGGAAGAGCACCTTACAGAGCACTTCATCGCGTTTTCTTCACAGGTCACCCTAAAGGGCACTTTATCATGTTTTCTCTATAGTTAGGGCACCCTATAGACTAGAGGGCACTTTATCATGGTTTCCCTACTGTTAGGGCACCCTAGGCTAGAGGGCACTTTATCATGGTTTCTCTACTGGCAGGGCACACTACCAGTAGGGCACTTTATCATGTTTTCTCTATAGTTAGGGCACCCCAGACTAGAGGGCACTTTATCATGGTTTCTCTACTGGTAAGGGCACTTTATCATGTTTTCTCCATGTAAGAGCACCCTCGAAGGCACTACATTACATTTTTTCACTGGAAGAGCACCTTAGAGGGCACTTCATCACGTTTTCTTCACAGGACACCCTAGAGGGCACTTCATCACGTTTTCTCTACTGGAAAGACACCCAGAGGGCACTTTATCACGTTTTATCTACCATAGGGGCATTCAAAAGGGCACTTTATCATGTTTTCTCCATCTAGGTCTAAGGGCACCCTAGAGGGCACTTCATCACGTTTTCTGAAGGGCACCATAGATGGCAATCCATCACTTTTTCTGAAGGGCACCCCAGAGGGCACTTTATTATGTTTTATCTACCATAAGGGCACCCTAGAGGACACTTTAATCGTGTTTTATCTACCATGGGGGCATCCAAGAGGGCACTGCTGCTGCTTTTTTTTTTTAACATGGGGGCTCCACTGAGTCCACCAGTGCATAAGACCATGAGACAACGATGTTTTTAAAGAACCTCATGCACACAGCATGTGCCTGTGTCCCATTTTTTTTATCTGTAAAACAAACAAATCCACAGTTTTCTGACTGCTCAAAGGAGTTATATATAGTAGCCTATATGTTAGTGGACTAGTGGTTATCATGTTTTCCCTACTGTTAGGGCACCCTAGACTAGAGGGCACTTCATCATGTTTTCCCTACTGTTAGGGCACCCTAGACTAGAGGGCACTTCATCATGTTTTCCCTACTGTTAGGGCACCCTAGACTAGAGGGCTTTTTTGTGGTTTCTCTGGCACTTTATTATGTTTTCTCCATTTAAGGGCACCCTAGAAGGCACTACATTACATTTTCTTCACTGGAAGGGCATCTTAGAGGGCACTTTGTCACGTTTTCTTCACTGGAAAGACACCCAGAGGGCACTTTATCACGTTTTATCTACCATAGCGGCATTCAAGAGGGCACTTCATCACGTTTTCTCTACTGGAAAGACACCCAGAGGGCACTTTATCACGTTTTATCCACCATAGGGGCATTCAAGAGGGCACTTTATCATGTTTTTTCCATTTAAGGGCACCCTAGAGGGCACTTCATCAAGTTTTCTTCACTGGAAGGGCACCCTAGAGGGCACTTCATCATGTTTTATCCACCATAGGGCCATCCAAGAGGGCACTTTTGCTGTATTTCTTTTTTTTAACATGGGGGCTCCACTGAGTCCACCAGTGCATAAGACCATGAGACAAAGATGTTTTTAAAGAACCTCGTGCACACAGCATGTGCCTTGGTTCCATTTTTTTTTTTATATCTGTAAACACACAAATTCACAGTTTTCTGACTGCTCAAATGAGTTATATATAGTAGCCTATATGTTGCATTAAGGAAAATGGTTATATCCCATCACCATTATTTGACCATTGTGGGCATAACGTTAAGCAGCCTTTCTGTAATTTAGAGTACGTTTGAATAAAGGTCAGGACTATTGGAATGGAAGCTAAAAAAACAAACATCAGTAAACATGAATTGCAAGTTCCTTCATGTCATTGACAATCCCCACTATCTTATCTTTCATGAAGTCGAGGTCACTTTTCATGTTACTGGCAAGGGAGTAAACAAGGAGGAGTGTAATTAGTGTGAGTAGCTGTTATGTTCTTTTCTGAGGAGGGAGTTAAAGAGGACGTATAAGATGTCTTCTGAAGTTATGAAGGGTATTCTGTAGATAGCGAATGTACAATTCCACGATCGAGTAGTTATTATGTAACTGATTATAATCGCCACTCCTTCCTTTGTGGAATGCTGCCTTCAGGTGCCAGGACAAAAATCGTACGTAGGCGCATTTACTAGGGAACACGGTAGACCCTTAACATTATTGCCCAATGGATTGGGAACGAGGAAATTTTCCATGAGCCTCAAAAGATGTGACGTCAAGCAGGGAGAGACAATGGGGGGAGAATGAGGGCATGATAAAATAATAATTATATATGCTGTTGCATTATAGTATAGCAGTTTTTTCCCCCAGGCCATCAGACTTTTAAATAGATAATTCATACGACACCTTCTCACACAAAAATATATCTTATACTGTATATACTGTATATGTTCTTAATGTATATGTTCTTAATATGCCTGTATATGTTTTAATATGCCTTGTACAAAGTATTTCTTATATATGTACATTCATACTTCCTGATATGTATATTATGTTCTTAAAATGCCCTTTACAAAGTATTTCCTTTTATAATTATAATTATAATTGTAATATAACTCATTATTTTAATGTAATATAACTTTAATGTAATATAACTTATTATTTTAATGGAGCTTCCCAGCAAAAAGCATTTCACAAGATTGTACCTGTATAACCGGCGTGACAATAAACATCTTGAATCTTGAATCTTGAATCAGCACATCCACCCATGCCCGTTCTTCTGTTCTTGTCATTATCTTAATATTGTAACCCTTTTAATATTTGGTACTTCAAGGTTTCAGCTTTTTTCAGTGTTTTAGTATGTGGGAATGTACAGTATGTGTAAATTGTCTTATTGTGATGAGATGTTGTTGTTGTTGTTGTTGTTGTTGTTGTTGTTTGCTACTGCAGCAAAACCAATTGCCCCTCAGGGACAAATAAAGGTCTTGAACTTGAACTTATCCCATGTAAATAAATAGTCTACTGGTGTGTGTTTTGTGAATTCAAACTGTATTCCTCGTTGCAGTCATATACACGTGTTGGCTAAACTAGTCAGCCAAACATATTTTGCTATTGAGCACTTCTTCTATTCAGCTTATCACGTCACACAATAAAAGAACAATCAGCAAAGAAAACAACTTTTGTTAGAGGGGTGAATGTTATTATCATTTCCGGTCGGATGCACGTGAATGAATTGAGTCTTCTGTAATGCAGTCAACATCACCACCACCGGGTGTTTTCCTGCACTGTTTTGATGAGACATTGTTTCCCTTAGAAAGCAGTAGTTACCAGGGGTAATTGTGGGCTTTTGTCTATTGTGTGTCTACAAGGTTATGTTGTGAAATGTGATGTGAAATGTGGTCACATGACAATGTAGGTAGAATGTAATTAAAGCATTATGAGACAGGCAGATTACACAGGCAGTGGTGGAAGAAGTGTTCAGATCATTCACTTAAGTAAAAGTCACAATAACACAGTGTAAAAATACTCCATTAGGCCTACGAGTAAAAGTACTGCAAATGTTAATTAAGTAAAAGTATAGCCTTAGTATTACCAGTTATCAAGCCTAAGAGTATGCAGACAAATCTTGTCAGTGTTAGGCCTATATAATGTAAGTGTTATATTTTTGTCTTATTATTAGTTATGCATTCATATGCAGGCAGCATTTATGTTGCAAAAGGTTGAGGTAGCGCTAACTTAAATGTTGTTGGGTAGATTAACCTATAGCAATGCATTGTAGTTTATAAACTCACCATAGGTTTTCTATACAATAACTAATAACTAATAATAATAACTAAACTAATAATCTGCAAAGTAACTAGTAACTGCATCTATTAAATACATGTAGAGCAGTACCAGACAAGTCTATGAGCAGTACCAAGTACAATATATTCTGTCTCAGCCATACTCCATTCTGTCTTGCTCCTACAATAATCTTGGACATGTTGAATTTTGCACATCTACATTTGCACATTTAATACCTCAATTATTTTGAATTTAAAAAACAAACGTTGCTGCTGTAACACAATCATTTCCCAATTTAGGATCAATAAAGTACATCTATCTATCTATATCTAATATGAAGAATCTATAAGAAGTATAAAGCAACACAAAATAGAAATACTTATGTAAAGTAAGTAACTCAAAATAGTATTGAAGTGCAGTATGTACATGTGTCGAATATAGGCTACAAGTATGTGAGTGAAATGTCCTAATACTACAAAAATCGACAGTAAGTGTTTTTTAGTAGAGACAATGGATTCAAACCAGATGTGTCAGTATTGTACTAGTACCAGACTAGTCTATGAGCAGTACAAAGTACAATATGTCCCTCTTACAGTAAATGTCGTAGAGTAGAAGTATAAAGCAGCATAAAATTTAAATACTTAAGTAAAGTAAGTAACTCAAAATAATACTGAAGTACAGTATGTACAGGTGTTGAACATAGGCTACAAGTATGTGAGTGAAGTTTCCTAATACTATAGAAATCGTCAGTAAGTTATTTTAGAAGTGGCAGTGGATTAAAACCAGATGTTTCAATAGTGTTTGTAGCAAACTATCCTTTTAGTAATATATGAGAAAATTAATGTTGTAAAAGATGACTTTGCTGTGAAGTGGGACTTTTTTTGAAGACTTTATTTTAAATCTGTGAACAATACAGTAAACAATTAACTGATAGGTAAATACAAAGGAAATGAAGGGATAAATAAAAACAAACATATGAAATTAAATAAAAAAAAGTAACATAAACATGCCAGGGGTTAATAAAATAAATAATAACTAAAAAAGTAAAAACATTAAAATGGGAGCACAATCTCACCATGTTATTGATGCAGCATTTATTTATTTTCTCCCACTGCATATCCACAAATAAGGAAGACCAAAACATCTAGATGAAGGGACAGAAACATAACAGGTCTTCTGAGGAACATCCACTGACCGCGTGACGAGTAAAAAAAAAGAAAAGAAAAAGAATAGCTCCTGCTGACAGCTGGTCGGTGGTGGGCGTGGCTTCCCGTGGGCGGTGGGCGTGGCTTCCTGAGGGCGTATCCGGGTACTCTGTCTGGGTGTATCCAATAAAAACGAACCCCTGTTCCGCTCACCGGCATCAGCTACTTCTCCTCTTCTCCACATGCGGCTGAGACGCTCTCATTCAAACTGAGACTTCCTCTCTGGATTTATAGTTATTTCACATCGATAGTCAGTAAACAGCTTTTTGACGTAGTCACTCTACTAGTTTGTTTTAACGTCCGGCATCTTTTGTTTGAACGGAGTCGATCTACAAATTACATTATCCCGCGCGCGCTATCGTAACGACTCTTGTCTGGTGCGCGCTTAATTAGCTCACTGGCTAGCTAGCATTAGCAGCCATTCATCACCGGACTGACAACTGCAACGTGTGGTAAGTGCAATCATTTATTTAGACTATTCTTTTAGAGTAAAGAGCTCTTTATGTTTACTGAACGCTGCAACACGTATTTCGACGTTAACGTAAAGCTAAATTATATATAGCTGTGTTCTAGCTGCTAGCTTAGCTAACGGTTCTGTGGGTTAGCTAAACAGACTGTTTGACCTAGGAGAGGTTATTATGTGAATTTAACGTCAGATATACGTAACGTGTGGCTCGAATCACGGTTAACGGTTAAATGAAGCCTTGTCTTTTACGTTAATACGTTAATGTGAAGCTAACTGTATTGACCATCTGTCCAGCAGCTCGTTAATAATAACGGGCAGACACGACCAAGGCCTATAAAAGGAGGCTGGGACACGCGTCATATCTGCACATGCGCAGTAGAATCTTGCTGAAATTGAGCCAATCACAACGCACGACCGCAGCTTCGGTTACACTGCGCATGCGTCATAAGCCCATACACCAAGACCAGTGTCCTAGCCTCCTTCTATATGCCTTGGACACGACACTCAACCTGCTGGTGGCTTGTTCCTTTTATTGAGTCACATCCGGTCGCTTCCCCTTTTTACAACAAAAAAAACACGTCAAACATGATTGTAACTGCGTATATATAATAAGCACAGCAGCCGTTTATAGCGGATATAACGTCAGCCTTATGTTAAATGAATTAAAGACTTAACATCTAGTGAACAGATGGTCGTGTTCACGGCTCTGTTCTATGAATGGATGACGACACGTGGAAACGTAGAAACCACTATAATGTCTCCTATAGATAAAGGCACTCCTTATCTCCTTATCACGATCAGCAGAGCTAAACAATAACAGTAATGAACCGCTACACAGGTGTAGTGTCTGGGTGACATTGTGGAGGACGTTGGTTTAATATAACCCCCTTGTTTCTTTCTGCGACATGTACTAAAAATGGCTTCCGATTGTTTTTTTCGGGAAAGGCAGCTACTAGAGACCCTCCCTCCGGGCAAAGCGTTTATTACTGGTTTTTCCACACTTCTTACGTTTGTTTATCTTATTCTGATGTAAAAGAGGATTCACCTGTTTGAAACCCTCCTGAGTGTTGTTGTCAATGTCTCTTTCTGTATTCCTCTCTCCTGCACATGACAAGAAAACTGTTATTAAAGCAGGCCTTTTTCTGTGTTGTCTTTTTCAGGATGTACCCCTGCTCATCTGCAGTTACAGTTGCACAATGGCTGTCTGTTCAATCTGTTTGATATCTGAGCACCAAAGAAACAGCAACAGATCTAGTTTAATTACAGGATAGCAATAAGCCCCCACTATACCTCTGTTTACCTTAACTGTTTTCTGGTCAGTACCAGGTAAACACAAGTTTGCACTGCTGAATCATCCTGTTTATAACAGGTGGGCCTAAAGAAGTTAATTATTTATTTTAACATTTACCTCTTTATTTTACTAACTGCTGTTTTAGAAATAGCATTAAGTAGCTATTTGACAGGCATTTATTCCCTTTAAGATTGTGAAGTAATTTCTCTATAGTCTACAATCATGGTTTCCACAACTGCGACTGCAATAATACTGGCCAGCACAGCGGCCATAGCTACCCAGACTGCTCTGACAGAGTATATGTGGCTGCTGATTGTCGGCTTCATCATCGCCTTCGTCTTAGCCTTTTCCGTGGGTGCCAATGATGTTGCCAACTCATTTGGCACAGCCGTGGGCTCTGGAGTGGTCACCTTGCGACAAGCATGCATTCTGGCCACGGTGTTTGAGACACTGGGCTCTGTGCTCCTTGGGGCCAAAGTGAGCGAAACCATTCGCAAGGGTATCATCGACGTGGGCATGTACAATGGCTCTGAGCACGTGTTGATGGCTGGATCCATCAGTGCCATGTTTGGTGAGTATCTGCAGCTTATCTTATATGTAGTTAAAGCTGCGATCATTGAACCCAAGAATTCATATGAAAAGGCTATAAACATCAAAAGTTTTTAACTTTTACTAGTTTCTACTGTGTTTTGCCACAGTAGGGCAGGTCTTTAGACTGCTGAGAGCCCTCTAATGTATTAATGTGTCATTTTGGCTGATTTTTAAAAGGTATGTGGAAAAGCTGAAATGAGGTCAACACGTCAGCTTAATGTGATCAATTTAATTATTCTCATTAGGTTCTGCTGTGTGGCAGCTGGCCGCCTCCTTCCTTAAGCTCCCCATCTCTGGAACACACTGCATTGTTGGTGCTACTATTGGCTTCTCGCTGGTGGCCAGAGGCCAGCAGGGAGTCAAGTGGTTTGAACTTCTCCGTATTGGTAAGTCGGACACTCTTAATCAGCTGACCTAGAAACGTCCTCAGTGTTTGGTTGAAATGCATCACAGACTATGTTGCAGTAATGCGGTATTATCATCATAATACATCAGCCAGTGTTATGTCTGTGTTGACCTTCAATACTCAGGTCAACAATCCAATGTTTATGAATGGCTAAATTTATGAATGGCTGTTGCAGCTTCAGAGCTAAATTCACAACACATACAATATGGAATGTATTTAAACTTGAAATATTGTTATTTGATGTATACATCAGTAGTGATTCCAGTAGTCCCTAATGTTTTGGAATATTTGGCTGGGTTGTCCAGGTGGTTAAGGCAGGACGTTGATGAGCTCGGTGCACGTCAGAGAACATGAGGCAATTTTACTCAAAGCTTTACAGGAATATACAGTAGTGGTACTGATTTCACAAGTTGTTTCTCACATTTGTTGCATTAGATGGTGGATTTCAGCTCTATGTTCCTCTACGGAAAGCCCAAACCTGATGTAAACCAGACTGCCCTTTTTAGAAAAACAAAAAAATGGATCCAAAATAATACAATTTTATGTCAATTAGTTAATGGAAAAGGCCTGAAATTTTACACTGAGGTTACAACAAGAACCCTTATTGATTGAATGACTGAATGAAATATAACATAATCCACCTTGCCTGTCCATGGGACAGGTAGCTATGTTGCCAAAGAATGTCCCCTTTATCAAGGAAAAGAATATAGTTACTCAATAGTTAAAACTGGCATAGCCTGAGACGGAAGCTGAGATGAGATTTCCTGTTTAGAATGGACATGTCAGGATTGTTTCTCAGGAGTTGCATTTCCTAGAAGAAAATATTTTTTTAGTGACAGAATTTTCAGCTACTACATTTCCACTAAATTGCAATTCTCATATTTCTTTAATTTGCAGTTGCTTCCTGGTTCCTGAGTCCCCTTTTGTCTGGAATAATGTCTGCCGTTGTTTTCTACTTTGTACGCGTATTCATCTTACACAAGGTAAGCTGGCTGTTATCAAATTGTAGATGGTATGTGTTTTTGTGAGTGGGACAAGAACCTTCCGGGTTGATAACGTTTAGGTCAGTTTCAACACTGTACTGCCAAAATGAAATAGAGGAAATGTTTGTTACATGCTGAGAATCAAGCTACTGTTCTCTGAAGCAGTTCTTTATCGACGACATACGAGATTCAAATTACTGTAACCTGACAGCAAAATGGGGCCTTTCTGTTCATACAGTGGAATTTGTTTTTCTGACTTGGTGCTGTGTTTTTGTCCCTGTAGAAAGACCCTGTACCTAACGGATTGAGGGCCCTGCCTGTCTTCTACGCTGTGACTATGGGAATCAACCTGTTCTCTATCATGTACACTGGAGCTCCGAGTGAGTATCATTGTTTCAGTCATTTTGCTCTGCGTGCCTGCCCACAGCCACAGCTTAAAATAAACCGCTCCATCAGACAGCCGGATGCCCACACATATTCCAGACTGAACCAGACTGTTTACCATTTTTACACAAGCTGTGTTTATTTTAACATGTTTTTTGGGACTCTCTTGCTTGTGGTTCTATGTGGGTCATAGCTGGAATGAAGTTTTAGAGAGGAGCACAACAGGGAGATGGAAATAAGATTTCACTTAACTCTTGACGTCACTGTCTGCCCTTCAGACATGAAGGAGGAAAAGAGAAGTAAAGAGGGCATTGGAAATGGTCATAGTTGTCCGCTGCCTGTAAATGTATTGCTGCTCAGAATTTGTAAAAAAAAAAAATGCTCTGAATACCTGTTTCCAGAATCTCTTTTATTAAATGAGCAACTTTTGCTCCTTTTTGTTTTCTTCTCTCTACAGGGCCTAACAGTTCAAGATGTTAGCTGGCCTGGGCCATTAAATGGCTGCTACAGGCCAGAGTTTGACCAGATATTGTGCGCTGATGTGTGCATGCACATCAGCAGCACGCTCACAGAGAGGAGATCACTTGCAGTTCCAGCATAGCCCATAGCCCTGCTTAGTCAGGCACATTCTGTACAGTTGTGTGAAGTCCCTCACACCTCAACCCACTGTACACGAGGACCTGTACTTGGGTACCTCACATAAACCAAGGTGCGAGATTGCATTTCAGACACCTTAACAAACCCACTGCATCTTCTTAAATTGTCGCCACGCACACTTAGAGATCTCATTGTTAAAGCCCCAGGAGACCACAGTTGAGAATCATCACCTCCTGCATGATGATAATAATAACAATAATAAGAAGACAAAGCATGAATCACAGCTAGTTCAGTGTCCATGTTATTTTTTTAAAACATATTGTTTTTATCATCCAAAGCCAGACATCCCATGTTTATTTCTGGCCCAGTTTTGGATAGCATACTACACTGGCAAGCAGGACAACAACAGCTCATTATTGCTGATATATGCATGCTAATGCAGCAGCGAGATCTGCACCCAGCTGAGTACAGTATGTTTGGTTCCCTGATCTTGCTCTTATCATATTGGTGCGATTGGACACCAGGCATCCCACAGCACATTCCTATACTCAATATACACGCCAGTGCCAGAGACCTCAAGTCAGCATGTGCATGCAATTTGGGCGAAAGAATTTGAGGGTCAGCTGTCGATCCTTTACAGACGAGGCTCAGTGTGACTTGGGTTTTTCACACCTTATAAATCACTCCGATGCTGTCACTCCACTGCAACCCCATTCATTGTAAAATGAAAATCTACCACATAAACAGAATTAGGATATAATTCCTACCCTCTTAAAATGTTCCACAAATGTTTGTCACCTGGTTATGAAGACTTGTGGCTTTCTAATTCAGTATAAAATCACTTTAAACTCTTCTAGGCATCTCAGAGATATTAGGAACTGTTCCCTACATCAGCTGAATTTGCCCTGAATTCTGTCCACGTTGCTCTCCAGAGAAAAGCCTGTTTCATATGCAGGGCTAAACCACTTTTTTTGCATACCAGTGTATGTTTCAAAGTGCTGAGTGTCATAGTGACAGTACATTTTGACCCCCCCCACACCAGCCTCAATTGACGAACTTCAATGCATTTAGCTGGATACGAATTTTCTGCCTGGGTTACCCTCTGAAAAACAAACACCCGGTAGCGACGGTTGCTCTGGGGACGCCTAACAATCAGCAACATAAAACTGATACACACATCTTTTTTTAACCTGAGCCATGGTCCTGAAACAAAATCTTAGGTGTCTTCAGAGGCTGCTATTGTTATAGATAGATACTTATTGTGAGGAGTGAACATTGGGCTTACAGATCCCTTCAGTGCTGAGACTTAATTCAGCTGTCACTTAATCCTAGCCAAAGTGAGTCATAAACTGCCACTTTAACTCATTGTAATTTAGGTTGGTGGTGAGATGCACATACGGTAGTGGGGAAAAAAACATGTTATTGTGTACTGTAGGCCATGGGATACAGAGGTTTAAGGGAGGGGGTTGGAACGCAGCCGTGGTTAAAGTCAATTTCCTGTGCAGTCCCATTCATCCCACTGCATGGCTGTGGTATAAACTCACCCCTTTGTGTGGGAGTGTTTATCAGACTGCTGGACTTAGGCTATTTAAATCCTTTCTTTTATATTTTGTAAGAAGTTGCCTACAAACAAGTCACCATGACAAAGAGGGTTCATGTGACTTGTATCAGGCCCCTTTGTCATTTCGGGGTTGTACTTTTGTCCCTTTATATTGTTGAATTCCTCGGAGTGTTACAGCACATTAATGTAGCTGAATTACACCTGTTACTGGATGTCCCACTATATGTGAGCCCATGTACAGTGAAAGACAGGCGGCACAGCTGTTACAGAGCCTCCTTCCCGTTTTTCTTCTAATGCTCCTCCAGTCCTGACAGGAGTGAGCTTCCATTGTGTAACTAAATAAACATCAGTTAGGTGCTCTGCAGTCTCATGCTGCAGCGTGACTCAGTGGAGAGAGTGCACTGTGAACTCAAATGAACACGCCGACCGAGACACTTATCGCGTAGCCTTGGCCCATGTTTTCTTTTGTTTATCTTAAACTTCAGTCCCAAGCTAGTGGACGTGTATTTTGTTTAGTTTTTTTTAATTGTGCATGGCCAAGGTCACCTCACCAGAGGTGGTATTGTTGGAATTTTCAGCAGCTCTTGTTTTTGTTTTCTCCTAACCACACTGCTGAATTTTCATCCTCTCTGTGTGACAAAGACGACTGCTTCCCTAGGGATATTTAAATAGTTGCTTTCTGCCAGCATGTGCTGCATTATTATCTACCTCTGCTGCTCCAGCTTTGCTGCAGTCTTGGCAAGAGGGTGTCCTTATTGCTACAGCAAACAGCTCCAGTGAAGGACTCCCCTTTTCTTTTCTCCATAAGTAATGTCACCTTTTAAGGAGCCCATTGTCTATGTGCAGTGTGTTGGCAGGGCATTTTGGGGTCATGGTGACATTTTTGCTCCTTCACCTTTTGGAGGTTGCATAACTGTTCACATCTAGGGGTACACATGCTTTCCATATTTAACTAGGATGTGGCACAGTGAGGCAATACAGCTTTTAACAGCTAGAGTCAAAAGATGACACACATGGTCAGATGTTATTAATATACCCCTGTAGTTAATGGTACCATTCATATTTTAAATAAGAATAGAAGTCCCTCCTAACCTGAACCCATGTTGACTTACTAACTTATTTCAGTCAACTTTATGTGTTAAAGGTAGCACCTGCTGCCCTGTTTTTTAAAAATGCCTTTCTCTATTCTCCTTTGTGCGTCTGATTCTCTCCGTGGCACCCGGCGGTCCTTCAGTGCTGGGATTTGAGAAGTTCCCTTGGTGGGGCACCCTGCTCATCTCGTTGGGCTTTTCTGTGCTGACCGCCCTTGTGGTCTGGTTCATTGTCTGCCCTCGCCTCAAAAAGAAGATTGAACGTAAGTCACATTTATGGTTTTTGATTATTATTATTTTTGGTCACCTGATGATTCAGTTTTCAAATCCCTGTCACCAGTTTCTGCTTGCCACTGAAATTGTGGTTTTCCTCACCGCCTTTGGACAAGCGAGGGATTTCCGCATTGTACATGTAACCTCAACCTATTCACACTGAGGGCTCATTAATCCAGCAAATGGAGCTCAGGGATATTTTGTCATAATGGAGTCGCTCTAATGAAATCTGAAAATATTGTCACCAGTTTTTGTTCTATAATCCTGGATTAAAGTAAATACCCCAAGAGCCTTCCGCATTTACACACCAATAGTGTGGCTCTAGTGTTGAAGAGGAACACCATTCGTTTTAAAGGTCATGAATGTTTTGTAGTTCCCTCAGTTGTTAACGATACAATGCTTTGTATTCAGTGCTCCCTCATAACAGGTTATGCCTTGCCTTCTTTGTTACTGCATTAACAATCTATTGGGGCAGATTGCAGAATAGCTGTATTACCGGGGCCCACAAATTAAGTTCTCAATAGAACCTTTAACAAAACATGTAAAATCAAAATTTGATTTAAAAAAAGGTCTTTTAGTTTTCTCTACTTGTAGCAATGTTGATAAACTCATTAATTGTCAGAGAGACCACTCTTAAAATATGGGTGATATTGACTTTACCTGTGGAGTATCTCTTCTAGTAACCGAGAAACGGCAGGTTTATCTGACAAAGCACGGCCTGTCTAGATCAGCCTCCAGCCTAATTGGGTCATAGTGAGCCACTAATTGGTCTTTACCTCCTTGACTAAAATAAGCCGAGGTTCCTTAAGGTGTCGACATGGCATTTGCAGTGCATGTGTGGGTGGACGGCTGCGGGTGACTTGAGTGCTGTACGTCCGGCTTTGACCAGTTTGGATGACGCAATGTGGCCAACTAGTTAGAATACTCGTAGGATTATCACATAGAACATATTGGCACAGAGTATCTGGTGCACTTTAAAACCACACACAAATGTTATGTGAGCCACAGGCTGCGTCGAGTCTCATCGTCTTTCATAAGTTAAGCTGCTAGCGGTAGTTTAAATATGTTCCTTGTAAGGTCATAATCCATTTATCTGATCCTGTGAACACCGGGGCTCTCTTTTGGAACACGGCATTTGTAGGTCAAAGGGGGTTTTTCTTGACTCTGGTTATGCAATTCTTGCGATTCCCTACAGCTCGGGTTGAAAGGAAACATATGTGATGTGCTAGTATTTCTCTTCTGTACAGTGTGTATGTTTGGACATGACCCAAGCAATACCTCACTCCAACTCCTCCCCTACTAGGCGATATGAAGTCTTCCAGCCCCTCTGAGAGCCCCCTGATGGAGAAAAGGGAGCTGAGAGAGGCCCACTGTCCAATCCTGAAACAGAATGCCAAGGAGACGTCTACGCCTACCGACCCAGCTGACAATCAAAGCCCCTCTGCTCAGCCCCAGGCTGCCCCCGAGGAGCGCAGGGTGGCGTTTGACATCGGAGATTCTGACGATGTTGACAATAATAAGGAACGCAAGGTGGCGTTTGACATCGGAGATTCTGACGACACGGACTACAGCAATGCAAATGGTGGTAAGTTTGCCAAGAAACAACTTGTGTAGCTTAATGGTGTGTGATGTAACTGCTACATATATAATCGTGACATATCATACATGAAGTTGATACAACTTAAGACCTTTTTTTTACCCCTTTCTGCAGCCCCCAAACCGGTTCAACCAAACAACCAGCAAGTCCAGAACAGCAATGGCTCCACAAATTCAGCCAATCAGGTCCAGTTCAACAACCAGGTTCAGTTCAACAACAGGCCAGCACAAGCTCCAAGTAACGGCTACAGCCAGTACCACACGGTCCACAAGGACTCGGGTCTCTACAAGGACCTGTTGCACAAGCTCCACCTGGCCAAGGTCGGCGACTGCATGGGAGAGGGGGGTGACCGACCCATCCGGCGCAACAACAGCTACACCTCCTACACCATGGCCATCATCGGCATGCACGGAGACTTCAAGCATAAGGAAGGGGACTACCGTGCCTACGAGGATGGCGACAAGGGCGCAGCGCCAGGGGGTCCGGAAAGGAAGCGTGTGCGTATGGACAGTTACACTAGCTACTGCAATGCTGTGGCTGAGCACACGACTCCCGAAGCTCTGGGAGAGGCTGATGTGACGCTAGAAATGGCGAAGGAGGATGCAGGTAGCAGCCAAAGCTCTCTGGATGATGACAGGCTCGAGGCAGACAAGCCAGAAGTCTCGACTCTCTTCCAGTTCCTCCAAATTCTCACCGCCTGCTTCGGATCCTTTGCCCATGGAGGAAACGACGTCAGGTAGGCAGATACCTTCATGAAGGTCATGTTAATATCAGTCATCCATGTCATGTTAATATCGGTCATCAATGTCATGTTAATATCAGTCATTGATGTCATGTCATCAGCCTGATGGATGACACTTTTTTGTATGACATTTTGACTTATCAAGGTTAAACTCAGTCAGAATCTTTGACCCCTGTTGAAATAATGTCATTCTTTCCTCTGCAGTAATGCCATTGGACCACTTGTAGCTCTGTGGCTGGTTTACACATCCAGCAGTGTGTATTCAAATGAGCCCACACCCATTTGGCTGCTGCTGTACGGCGGCGTGGGCATCTGCGCCGGACTCTGGGTGTGGGGTCGCAGAGTGATCCAGACCATGGGCAAGGACCTTACCCCCATCACCCCCTCAAGGTATAGACTCCACAGACAACATTCTTTTTAGTCATAAAACCACATCCTTCTCAGACATTACCAGTCTTTTGAATTTAGCGAGCATGTTCAGACACATCCACCAGAGACATGAGTGTTGTTTTTATTTCCCCGCAGTGGTTTCAGCATCGAACTGGCCTCAGCCGTGACTGTCGTGGTAGCCTCTAACATTGGCCTGCCTGTTTCCACCACCCACTGCAAGGTAAGCTGGTCAAACACTGTGGTCTGGGAACTAGACTGAGACATGGGGGAAGAGCCTATTTAGTGTGAGGGAGGCTAAAGTAAACAGGAACCCAGTCTAGGAGATGGTCCAAATGTGGAGCAACTTTCTCCTCAATAAAATTTTACATTTTAAGTATTCAGACAGATAATTAGAAGTCATAAGTATAAAGACCCAGATACACCAAACGGATATCAAAGAAGTAGCGGTGATGAAGGCCAACCATTTTGTCGCTTCACGTTGCCTGTGTCCTGGTCAAAAAGTTGCACTCGAACACACCGCAAAGACTACAGCTGATGGCCAAATACCATGCATGTTCTGTGCCTGCGTGAGAGGAAATGGCTCTCCATATCAGCAGGCGGCAGTAGTCTGTATTTGTCATTCAAAAAGGGAAACTGGAAGACCGAGGACTGCGGATATACAAGTCGTTGTTATGATACATACATGAAACAAAGCGTTTTCCGACCATTTTCACACCACTATCGCTCGCCACTTAGCTTCATTCCAGATGGCCATGTTGTGAAAATATCCATGTATTGAAGTGGTCAGGTGAATTGAAGATGAAAAATGAGAAGATTCTTCTGTGTTTATCCTCTTTACTCGTTGGCTTGCTGATTAATTTACGCTGAACAGCCAATCGGAGTGATTTCTCTCACCGACAAGCTCCGCCGCCGATTCAACGTGCTGAATCAGCCAAAAAGCCTCCAACACGGGCAGACTAGAGCCGACCGTGCGGGACACACCGCAAAAACTAGGGCGGCAGATGCTCACCAACGGCCCGATATTGGCCGGCAGTCGGCTTGGTGTGTCAGGGCCTTAAGGAAGATGATGGGATTTATCTGACAACTGCTGTGTTTCCAGGTGGGCTCTGTGGTTGCAGTAGGATGGCTGCGCTCAAGGAAGGCAGTAGACTGGCGTCTCTTCAGAAACATCTTCATGGCGTGGTTTGTGACTGTGCCCATCTCTGGTCTGATCAGTGCCGCCATCATGGCCATCTTCATCTATGGCATCCTTTGAGCATTCGGGCTGCACCCCAAGCAGGGGAGGAGAAAGAAACCGCTCCATCGCGCACCAGGAGAAGAGGAGCAAAGTTGGAAGGCCAAAATATATCGCTTACCTCAAGCCAACAACTTTGGAAGAAAAAGGAAAAAAATAGAAATGTTTGAAAGGACTTGTGATATGGGCCTGTGGTTCTTGGCTGCATCATCTTCAACCTAGAATTTGCTGTTTGTTCCATTTGGGCCACATTACTTCTAGCGGGAAGCTTGCATTTCTTTGTTCTGACTTGCTTTTTCATATCTCATCATTCTGTAACGAGTTAATCTAAAAGCATCAACTGATTTTTTTCTAATACTCATTCTTCCATATTTTTTTTTACTCTGCAACTATGTATATACAACCATGTTCTGTTTTAATTGTTTTACATGTTAGAAAGAAATGAACAATCGAAATGCAGTATAAGCCTTTTGCCGATGTAACTCTCCAGTCATAACACATGCTGAAAGTAACGTAGATGCAAAAGCAGTATTTTTAGGTGAAAACAAGTTTGTGTGTATGTGCGCGTTTTTCCTCAATTCCAAGTAATTGTTATTAATGCATTAATGTTTTCCATCGGGCTTCATTGTATCCCCTAAACTGTTGGACACTTGCTGTCCACCCCTCTTGTTATAGAACAAAATTGACTCTAAACTGACTGTAAATTCAGAGAGTTTCAGTGTTTTCTACCATACTTATGCGATCACATTTGTCTTTATGACAATTAGCGGAATAATTTACTATGGTAGAGGCACTAATAGTACACACTGGATGACCACTTGCAGAATGTGAAATACTGTATCAAAAAATCAGCGCACCTCTGGCAGGAAATGAGAAAACCCTAATCGTTGAAGTCAGTGGATTATCTACAATCCAGCTCTTTCATCAGTATCTCCTGAGGCTCCTCATGCTCGATCAGCACAGAAATAACTGCCTGAAATTATCGCCCACTTGAATTTGAGAAATGTAACAGCAGAATGTCAACTAACAGAAGCACGCTGTCAAACAAGACCTCTTAAGTTTCCTGTTAAAACTTGATTGCATCATCTTTGATGGTTAAATGCTTTAGGCCTTCTTCAGCGTTGTTTTTCCAGTTCACCGTGTATCGGCTACTTCCCAGTATGTTTGCACCTGCCCAGACGTTTGGGTAATTCTAGCTTTCCTCTTTCTTTCTCGGCCTGAAGGTTGTAAAAGAGGACGAACAGGAACCCCATACTGGAAGTTATCTTAACTAGGTGGTTTGGTGATGAGCTGTTTGAATCAGGCAGACATATGTTGCATGCCACCAGTGTGTGGTCATTTGGCTGCAGTACTAAATGCATATCAGATCTATAGATGCTGTAGTTGCCTTAATTGTTTTGATTTTCCCTTTAGGTACCAAAGAATTTTTTTTTCTTTTTTTTAATGCACATCAACATACTCTAGTCCACACTTGTGGATGAAAAAAAACAAATAAAAATGGGAAAATATACTGGTGTTGAACTTGTTTTTGTCACTAATTTATAATATATAAAACCTTCTATATATAATCACAAATACCAACAACGTATTGTACTTTAAACACTCATAGTCAGGTTCGTGTGGTAAAATAATGCTGTATTATCTGAGTAAATATCCCAATAAGCAGCTCTGAAATACTGCACAAAAGCATTTTGTCACATGAAACAAAAGAGGACAGAGGATGCACAGATAGGTGGAATAGTTCCCTTTTTATTGGCAGTAAGCTCAGTGCCGCTCAGACACCGGGTGATGAGTGAGCGCTGGGATCCACGTGCTGCTGCGCTTTCTCACTCCAGTACATCTGTGACGCAGGGACAGACAAGAGAGGATTCCTTTACGCTAGCTTTACATTGCAAACACACCACAATTCAGTAGTTTTCCAGGGCTCTCAGAGCAATTATATGATTCACATCCAGGGTTTTCTGATATGACTCACTCGCTCACTCCTGCGCAGGTAGTGATGAATGATGACTGCACCAGTGTTATTTTACTGCTGTAGAGCACAAAGCGAGGCATATTCTATCCCAAAAGGGTTAGGATTTACTGCTACAGGTTGATTCTCTCTTTTTAACCCTCTGAGACCCACAACAGACCAGTTTTTGTCCTTTTTAGGGGGGGTACAGGGGGTCTTTAGGGGGAGATAGCAGGTCAACAGTAGATGTCACATAGAAGTGGTGTACATCATCTGAAAGCTGGGAACCTGAAGATTAATTTGAGATGCAGCTCAGCACTGTGTGTCAGAGTTGTTCTAGTCATAAATCAGAAAAAAACATGAATTAATTTTTTTAAATAAATTGTAAAAGTGAATAAAGGCTTAGAGCATTATGATGGAAATATATGATGGCCATTCGTATGCTCTATTATGTCTCATATGTTGTTGCAGCAATTTTTGGGTTGATACCATTTGTTACACAGATTTTGTGCTAAATTTAACCATTTTTTACCAATCAAGAATTGATAAATATGATCAATAATCCCTCCAAAGTACCACATTAAGTCACCAAGACCTTGAGGAACACCATAGAAAAAGCCATGCTTGTGATTTGTTATCAAAATAATTCACTTCTGTTCTGGAAACTGCTCTGAAACCGTGTTTTTGTCCATATACCTAGGAAAGCTATACATCCTCTGAATGCCCTAGGTCTCTAGTTTGTGGCTGTAAAGTTTCATGAGGCTGTGATTATCCTAGAGGTCACCACAGGTCATTTTATACAGAGAGGTCAAATTACAAAAAAATGGTCTTGCTACAACGAAATGGCTGCTATGGGGACTGACATCATCACACATGAATACAATTGGGCTCATTTGATCCACAAGAGTCTCAGCTTTACAGTGATACCCAATTCATGCAATTCCACGACTATTTAGGGAGCCCAGCATGCAGAAATATGCAAACACATCATTTTAGAATAGGCGAAAATAACAAATTTGTACTGCATTAAAAAAACTGGATGTTTTTTTTTTCCCAGAACTGCATGTGATTGTCATAAAGTGGCCATGCCAGTTTTTCCTTGCTAAAATATAGCCCAAATTTGGAGCATTACTTAGTCTCCTTACCGACAAGGAACCATGACCTGGTTGGTGCCGATGGACTACTTCTAAAACTGAACCTCCTGCTACAGCCTCTGAAAAATGGTAAAGTCGGTCGGGATTTTGCCCTCTCAGGAATTTGAATCTAAAAGATGACCCTTCATCGCAGCGTCAATAACCTTGGACCAGAGGAATTTCATCAATTTTAAAACAATCCGTTTGGCATCATTCAGGGCAGGGACAGTGCATCCTTGGTCTAAAAATAACCAGAAGCAGATGATACAGTATAAATCAAGCACAATAGCTACCTGGGGACAGACATCTCAGACTGCCCTGGATTCTTGTCCTAGATTTACTCACATACAAGGAGGACTGTTTTCAAATAAACAATCTTATTTTGGAGGTCAAGCAGCCAACGGATCTCTGTTCTGACTCTAATATCACTCTAGAACATTTGTTTTGACTCTTTTTACTCATTAAAAAATGTTTTTTACAAGCTGCGGAGCTGTGAATTTATAACTGCTCTTGAGTCATTTTATAGTTGATTCTGAACCCAACCTATAAAGGTTTTTAACACCATTTGAATCTAGCTGAGACCGGCTCTGACTGGCTCTGTTTTGCACATTCTGTTCATTGCATAACCTACAATTTGACTTTCACTGTGTTGCTCAAAACAGTTCACCACATCTTGCCTCAGCAGGTACTACGAGTCCGCCTAAAAAAAAAAGTTAACCACCGTCTCTGGATAATACTAGTGAACAGATAAGGATACATTTATCATTACAGATGTATGTGTGTGTAGCATTAAGATGTTTTCACCTTGTTCCTTCTTGGTTGAATCCTGATTGGCTTCATCTGCAGAGGAGAAAATGGAGAGTCACAGCAAGTAGTTGTAGTGTGGGATTCATCAGTATGTGAGTGAGTCAGTGGCCATTTTACTTGATCTTACCCACACTGCTCACAGTCTCTGACACTGTCTCATGGTGCTCTGGGAAGACATTCAAATTAATTTGAGTTTAAAGAAACTAGAGACAGTAAAAAAAACTCTTAAATCCTATTTGGCCAAACTGCTGTGTACTTTATATTGTTGTTTATCAATAAATGTTCTTTTAAAAGAAGTTTAACAACTAAAAATGTATTAGTTGTAGTGTTTTAGTGTCGATTTACATCACTTACCCCGCCTCTGTCTCCCTGTCAAAAATAATAGACACAAATTGTCATTGATAGAATGAAAGGAGCTGAAATTACAGCTTTAATGTGCTGAAATAAAAACTTAGTGTCGCAAACTTACCATCTGCTTCCTCAGAGGACTCAGACTGGGATTCTGTGGGCGAGATATCAGTCACAAGTTGTGATATTTTACATGTTAGTGTACTTTGAGGTACTGCAGACCTTTTTCTAATCTGTCCTTTATCACCATCTGCAGGCTGATACTTGAACAGTAAAACCTCTCTCACCCTCTTGAGCTGCTGCGTCAGAGTTCCCACCTCCCTCTGCTGGAGGAGGATTTCACAGTTACGTAATGTTGAAATATCAGGTACAGAAAGATCACTAGTTGTCTTTTAATTCAAGCCAGTAGGATGTTGTTGTTTTTTTACACACCTGTGTTGTCATCCTGAGCTCCAGTTTGCTCCTCCACTGTTGGAAACAGGTGGCGTTTAACACACGATGAATATGTTCAGGTGTTCATCATAGTATATAAGTATAACTTACCAGATCCATCTTTAACGGCCTCTGCATGTTAAATATTTGAAAGATTGCATTACAAACTGAACCTGAATCAGCATTTATTAGTTTTGAATGTGGTCAAAACTCATGTAGTTCCTCTTACCAAGGTAGCGGGTTTCCTCATTCTGTTCCTCTGTAACTGCACAGGAAAGGGTTAAACACAACACAATGAATGAAAGGTATATTTGCTTATGAAGTTGCCTCATTTGGGGTTTCGGGTCATTGACCTGGGACTTTGGACAAACTTACCATTCATCTGAGCGGCCTCACCCTTTTGAGCGGCCTCAAACTCCATCTGATCTGAGGACACAGAGTGATAGGATGATGCAATACAAGACAATGGGCAGTTTATGTATTAATAAAAGTGAAGAAATGTAGCGTTACAGATCAAATAAAAGTGAGTCTGGTAGGTGGCTTTCAAAAACCAATGAGTCTCCCTGTGTCATTAAAAAGTAAGGCTGTCAATCTATTGAAATATTTAATCGCGATTGATCGCAAATTTTCAAAATGTACCTTAAAGGGAGATTTGTCAAGTATTTAATACTCTTATCAACATGGGAATGGGCAAATATGCTTGCTTCATGCAAAGTATGTATATATTTATTATTGGAAATCAATAACAACACAAAACAATGTCAAATATTGTCCAGAAACCCTGGAACTACTGCATTTAGCATAAAAAAATATGCTCAAATCATAACATGGCAAACTCAAGCCCAACAGGCAACAACAGCTGTCAGTGTGCTGACTTGACTATGACTTGCCCCCAAACTGCATGTGATTATCATAAAGTGGGCATGTCTGTAAAGGGGAGACTCGTGGGTACCCAGAGAACCCATTTACATTCACATATCTTGAGGTCAGAGGTCAAGGGACCCCTTTGAAAATGGCCATGCCAGTTTTTCCTCGCCAAAATTTAGCACAAGTTAGCACAACCTAAAAATCGCAAGTTGCGTTAATGCGTTAAAGAAATTAGTGCCATTGACACAAATTTGCGTTAACGCGTTATCGTATTAACTTTGACAACCCTGTTATAAAGCAAATTAAAAGGCTGCCACTCTTGCAGCCAGGTGAATTAATACACACAGACTTGAACATAAAGTACATAAAACAATATCAAACATCAGTTTCACAGTACCTATTTTCTGCAGTTCACTTAGCCCATCTGCATGAAAGACACAAGGCATTTGCATCAGTGTTGAAGCATGCAAGTATCATCACCCTTACATAACTATTATTATTATTGTTGATAATTGTATTATGACAATAATTCCTCACCGGGCTGAGCAACTACTTCCTCTTTCTCTGCAGATTCCAGAGATGCTGAGAGAGCTAGAAGTCATCACAAGTACATAAAGACATCGGTCAGTAAGTACATCAGTCAGGCTTCAAATAAATACATAACTGAACATCTTCTGTAGTAAATAGGCATGAATGGGTTTTCTGTAGAAGCACATTATCAAGTAAACATATATAAAAACAAACAGGACTCGAATGTTTATACCAGATTATACCCTCCCAGTCTCCATCAATGGAGATAAATTGTAGTCATATTCTTATTCCCTTAAAAATCATAACTATTTATTTTTCTTACCGGAGTGAAATGCTGCTACAGCGAGGAAAACGCATAGTGGCACTAGAAATCTCATCTTGGCTGTTGGTCTGGGTAGTGGAAGATTTTGGGTTGTTGTCATTCTCAAGCCTCTTATATCTTCAGTCACATCACATGCTCTGCATGGACAGGCGGCTCTGGTACCATTGTCCCTCCCTACCTGAGAGGACAGCTGGGTGGCACATCACCACACAGACGTAGCCTTATTCAGGCCGTCAATGCCGCCCATTGTTGGCCCTTCAGTCACACGGGCCTTTATTTGGGTTGTTACTGTGTCTGTTTGATACAAAAGAAAAAAAACGGGAGTCCTTGCATCAGAGCTGAAAACAATGTTCATTTCCTTTTGGGGGGATGGAAATGGTGATTTCATCGCACGTCCTGTGCTTATGAATGATGGGTCACAATGTCGCTCAGTAAGACAATTCCTCAATTAATAGTGCAGATCAAAGAGAGGATGCAAATGGATTTTAAAAGTGAAACGAGATAGAAAGAAATGTAAACAAGAGTACAAGTTGAGTCTGATACAAAGGCGAGAATAAAACATCAATATCACCATCACACACTTCATCTAGTTTGCAAATTGCTTCATAGAAAGTGAGATGTATGAGTGCAGAATGTCTTGAGAATTGATTCAAACACAATTTAATCCGTCTTTTAATACATGCCAGATATGGCTTTGGAGTAAAATGTCAAATAAGAGTACAAAGCAGACACGGTCTCATCTCTTTATTGTGATTGTAAACACTTGCAAAACATACTGTTTAGTTTGGAAGGTTTCAGTATTGTTTAAAATTGGATTATATTGTAATATAATAATTTGTAAATAAGAGCCTCATTTTATTTGTGCAGAAGAAGCCGGACAAAATACTCCACGTGGTTGTTTTTTTGGCATTTGTAAAGAGAAGTGTAAACCTGAAACTTTTCTGTCAATTAAACAGCACTATTAACATTTTTGCTACAGTGTCTTGACATATACTCACAACCAGAAAACTTCTTTCAAAAATCTAGAAATATACACCTTTAAAAGTGCTTTAAGAAACAATTAGCAAACTACAATTTTCTTCCCAAAGTAGCTAAAGAACATGAAAGTGGTTTACATAGGTACAGTAGATTTTAAGCTGCATGACATCTGATAAACCACAGGCACAGAATACTTTAAAAAAACAGATTCTCCTCCATGTTACAACAAAACACAGAAATGCATTGTGCTCTTTCAGTTTGGTCCCGGTGATTTGACTCACTTCATTAAAAATGACACAGGAAGACCCAAAGGACAAATTATTTTTCAGAATTAAAGGGAGACTTATCATGTAATAAAGATGCAAGCTGATTACTCAGATATATTTAAGGCACAATCATAGTTTTAACAAGCTGAATTCATACACCTCGTCAGCGTGATTAGACTGTCCAATTTATTAAATTTATCAGTAAACATGGACTTGTTAATACTTTTCATAACTGAAATCAATGACATCCGATTTACAAAGACAACGTCTTAGCTGCAGAAGTCTGTTGCTGACAGCTACCTGTACTCACTGACAACGTATGTCTGCTGAGGAGGTAGAGAGACAGAAGACATCAATAAAAGGGCAGCAACACGCTGATTTGCAAGACGTTAGCTGTACCGTGTTCAGAACTGCAGCAGTGCACATAAAAAAAAAAATCAAAAAAATTTGTTCAAGACACACTCTAAGACAGAGGAACACTTAAAGAGCGTGTGTCTACCCTGGAGTGCAGCATGGTTCACAGTGATTTACAAAATTCAGCACAGTACATTGTTGACCCACCTTTAAGTGTGATTTGTGCTATTGTTGCTGCTGAATGATGAACCGTGGTGGCTACTGTTTGGGTGATTAAAGGATCATTCCAGTTGGTCTTTTTTTTTCTTAGTTTTGGTCAATATTCCTATTGGTAATAATAACATTGTACTCACCAAGTTAACTTGTTGCTGAGATCTGGGAAAGCAGAGACGGATAGTCAGACAGGTTTAAAACAAACCCCCCAGGTTAGCCAGACGCATTTGGAAGAACGGCTGCTGGTTTAACTGTAAAACACCATATTTGTATGTGTGCACAAGTAGTTTTCCAGTGCAAATAGGGATTAGAAACGGTTTTATCTCCAAGTAAAGTAGTTTAGATAAACTGTTGTACAACCTGTTTGACTGTTTGACTGCTCGTGTTCTTCTCCCTGTCATTATAGCGACGTCACTGTATTTCCCAGATCTTAGCAACTACTTTGCTGAGCAAAAGATAGAAATGATGGCCAAAACTACAACAATAAGAACCAACTTGTAATAAACTGGAATTGTCCTTTGAGTTTAAAGGGGTCAGAGCACCCCAGATACCTGAAAGAGAGTTGCCCTGACAGGAGTGTTATTATAGTGCAGCAGGCGGTGTCCACGAGTATCTGTGCGGGTTTATACTGTACTTGATTGATCGTATTTTATTGCTTTTTCAGAGTTCCCCTCTTAGTCGGGTGTGCAGGTCTTCCTGGTCGATCTTGTCAACCTGTTGGTGCCAGCGGTGGTGCGCCAGCAGGGCCACGTTCCTTCCAGAGATGGCACTTATCTCCATGGCGCTAGCCGCCCACTCCAGAGCGTTGAGGTAGTACAGCCGGTCGTGCAGGACGAAGGGAGGCGTCCTACGATGCGGCGGGTGGTAAGAAGGATAAGCCAGCCACCGAGTCTCCGACACTGAATCCCAGGAGAGGAACATGTCCTGCAGCTGCTCTTGGGACAGCGGCTGTTGGGAGAACACCTTCCAGACTTTGGTCTGGCTGGCGGGGGGGCGCTTGTAGCCCTGAGGGATGTGCACGGGGTCAAGAGAGCTCAGGCTGTTGATGACGGAGCCCTCCGAGTCTGTGGTGAGGACGTCAGACACGGTGAACTTCGAGGCCGGTTCGGTGGTCCCGAGGTAGGACATGTTGAGCATGCCGTGGACCAGAGTGGCGACAGTCTGGTGGTAACGTCCGGGGTAGTGAGAGGGGATTGGAGGGGAGAAACCCGAGAAGGTGATGTCGGACTTTCCCTGGTGTAGCGGTGTTGCTATTACCACTATGTCGTACAGAGAGTGTGCTGAGCCTGATTCTCCAACATAGTTAACCTCGTAGAAACTGGCCACTGTGCCTAAAAATGGGAGACAGAGGGAAGTTAAGATGAAATATTTGACATTAAAAAAGTGTGAACATTAGAAATCCATCAGTGGGAGAAAATGACCAGTTCTGCCAAATTAAGGAATGTGAAAGGTACCTGTCTTGGATGGTCGGACTTTTACTGAAATCGACGTCACTCTGGCAGGGATGAGCTCACTTTTGCTGTGGTACAGCAGTCCTGAGCACACCCTCTTATTGCCGCCGTCCACTGCCCACAGGCCTGAATCTGCTCCTGCTAATGACACTGCCCCTAGAAGACAACACATACAGTAAATGTTACCTCTATTTTACAGCTTTTCAACAAAAACCTTGGGATACGTAATCCAAACATACCCACAAAGCCATTGATGCGGACACTTTGGCCGTAGTTGACTCGAGCGATGGGTACGACAATATCGTTGAGGAAGGTCTGCGAAAATCCTTCGCTGATCATCGCTTCCTCCAGGGTCTGATTACGCAAGGTAAGAAAACTATCGCCGCCCATGGCGTGAAGGAGCCGATCCACACTGGAGAATGAGTAACCAAACTGCTGATACTGGTAGATCCTGTGAATAAAAGGATTTACATGATCACCTGTGTTGATATTCGTGGATCTTGTGTTGAGATTTAGGAACCATGAAAACTACTTTTCCTCCTCACCTCATGAATTTGTCCATAATACTCTCCACCCACATATGCATTCGGAGAAAGGTGAACCCGTATCGCCAGAGCATGCGCAAGAAATTTACTATAAACCAGTCGCTCTCTTCAAACGTGAGCTCCTTTCCATCAAAGATTGCCATTTTAGAGGGAACATCTTTCCTTGGAGGAATACCTGAAAATAAACATATAGTAAGAGGGTTACTCTCTAAGTTTCAAATATAGTGGATTACATACCAATAATATTTTCAATTATTCATGTATTTGTGCTGAATCTGTTTAAATTAGGATATGTTACCTAATTTTTCAATGAAGTGCTTCATGTGCAGGTTCAGAGGATGGATCACGGAGCCTCCCGTCTCATACTCATAATCTCCGATCTTCACCGTCGCTAGTCGTCCGCCAACAACGCCAGGTTCGAACACATCGATCTTCACCCCGGCTCCAAACTCCTGCCTCAGGTAAAACGCTGCACTTGTGCCACCTATGCCTGCTCCGACCACAGCTTTAAAGGAGCAATGACAACACAGTGAACCCACTTTGTAACAGCTGGAATCATTCTCTTGAGGTCACTTGAATATGTATGCGATATTTTCATTTGATTCATTAATTATTCTTCATTTGAATAATAGCGCTGGTTATACTGTTGGTCCATATGCACATTTATAGGATGAACTTTCCCCAGTTTTATTTTATTTGACACCTGCAGCTTTACTTTTGTGAGATTACTTATTTTATATATTATTATTATTTTTGGATCATTCAGTCTACAAAATGTCAATATATTCTTTGTTGCATTTAAAGAGATGTGGTTTTGTAATTTGTTTAAGAGGGTGAAAATCAACCAGGTTATTTGAGTCTCATTGCAATGATTAAAAGGGTTCATGTGATTTATATGGTGTATTCTGATGCATGTACCCTTTGTAGTGTTTGACAAGACTCTGACTATAAAAATTGTCAGGCTCCCAACCTGACTGGCCGACCAGCAACTTTAAGACAAACCGCTACAATATTTTCCCAGAGCTCAAGGTGACGTTTTGAGACGGCTTTTTTTAATCTGAAAAACAGTCCAAAACCCCAGAAATGTACAATAATTTAACTGGTATCAGCAAATGATTGGCATTTTTTTCTCAATAAATGACTAATAAATAAATGATTCATCTATTATCAGAATCGATCGAGTAACTGATTAATCGACTTTCATTCTGTTCCCTCTGATGAGGCCTCATAGTTTTGGCAACGGCAATATCCTCTTAGAAGTGACTTTACGAGTCCCTGATTCAGTTAAATCATAGGTAAAAAAAGGATCAGACTACTGTCTAATATATAAAAAATCATCCCATTAAATTATTGGTGATCTTTCATATTGACTAACTGACTGATGAATTTGACAGGGCACTACAGGAAGACAACTAATCAGCAGTTTAAGTATTGAGGGGATATTATTGCAAATGCCATCTCACTGTAAACTCACATACTGAGTGTGCCACCAGATAGCAACCTAATTTGCACAAATTATACCATATGGGAATGATGATGTATGATAATCTATTTTTTCTTTAAGTTTTATGTACTTCAAGTATTTTTGTTTTAGTTTTTTTTACTTGCTCACATATGTCAATGCATCTGTATTGTGGGTAAGGTCACAGTGAGGTCTCGCCCACATAAATATAATATTATGAACCCTCTACTTTAAGCATCATAGGGAGGATAATGCTTGTCTATCCTCCAGTGTGTCAGACTTTAGAAGATGGAAGTATCAGAACAAATTGAGTAGGTATTCTAGTTATAGAAAGAATGATTGATGTGTTTTTTGGGACAGGCTTACCTATCTTTTTGGGCTGATCTTGCAGCTCTGGTGGGGCTGAGGCTAGACTTTTTCTTCCAGTGTGCCAAAGCCCCAGAAACAGCAGGGCTTTCAGTGACAGGGTCCGTGGATTCATTGTGGTGGTTGTCTAGTTCTCTACTGCACTATTGGAGCATCTGTACAGAGAGGAGTAAACATCAGCCATGATCAGTTCCGCATATATAATCTTCTTACAGTATGTGTGAGTTCCTGAAGGCAACAGTCTCTATCAGTCCTGGTCAAAGGTCACTCTCACAGGAGTTCACACTCACGCGAAGAATAACAACAGTAACTTGTTAGAAAGTCGAGGCTAACGCTGTCAGGTCTGTCTAGTATAATATATATAGTCTATATCTGATATTAAACACGTTATAAAACGTTGAAAGGTGCGTTTAAAGACTCACTATTCACACTGACACTAGAAGAGGCTGTTGATCCAGAAGTACCTTCACACAGTTATCCTCTCCGTTACAAGTCAAGATATAAGTTAAACGCTCGGTAAATCTTCTCCCTGTCTACTTAAACAGGAAACTTAACTGTCAACAAAAGCCACTATCAGACTAGAAGTGTCAATAACTAACTAAACTTGTTTAACGGTTGAATCATGTCGGAGCGCCGTGAACGTCTCTTACTGTTGACACACACTTCCGGGTACACTTACATTTGAATTTCACAATAAAAGGTCGTAAAATCTTATTTTGAGATTTAAAAACTGAGATAAATGTGGGCCATTTCTCTTGAGATTGACTACAATTAATGAATACTATAATTAACCTTTCACAAGATAAAAAAATGACATATAGGCTAATTTGTAATTTAAAATCCAGTTAAAGGTTCCATATTATGCTCATTTTCAGGTTCATACTTGTATTTTGTGTTTCTACTAGAACATGTTTACATGCTGTAAAGTTAAAAAAAAACTTTATTTTCCTCATACTGTCAACCTGAATATGCCTGTATTTACCCTCTTGTCTGAAACGCTCTGTTTTAGCGCATTTTGACAGAATTGCAACAGTATTGCATTGCTAGGCAACAGCTTGGGTCCATGTGTACTTCCTGTCAGCTGATGTTATTCACACACACTGCAACAGGAAATAAACTGGGACACATTTAGAATGTTTACGTTTAAAATTGTGTCAAGGGTCTAAATATTGTATATTTGTGACATCACAAATGGGCAGAAATCCTGACAGCTTGTTTCAAATGCAGAGTTTCTGAATACGGGCTGTGTGTATTTCTCTGTATATTGAGTGTTTAGATACTTTCACAGTATTTATATAGGATTTAAGCTTGCTTTATAATAAAAAAACATGAAAATCTCACTTTTTTATAATATGGGACCTTTAAGATTACGTACTTTTCAATGATTTATACATTAAAAAAAAAGGGCTCGTGGACGTTTGAAGAACCTGAGCGTCATTTCTCACCAGATAAATATATATATATAATAAATATTGAGAATAGTTAATCTGAGTCTGAATCAACTGGGACTCAATTTTGAAAAACAAAGCGGAAGTGGAGATTTTTTCTATAACCGGTTGCGGAAGTAAAGCGGAAGTAGCGCCAACGTCTCGTCCTCATCTTGAACCATGCTTGAATGGAGGTGACCTTAGTAGTAAGTGTTTGTTAAATTGTAGGCTAAAGGAACTTGCAGTGGATACACCGCGGATACATCGCGTCAGTCTGGTTTAGATGCTAAACTATAATCTTAGATATTAGTGAAGACTTGTTGGTGAGAGCAGCACGGACAGAGATGGCAGAGGCACATCAAGCACGAGTTCATGCTGCTGTAGAAGACATGGTCCAAAGCCTGGAGAGGGACCACATCCGTGTGATGCAGGCAGGTGTCTTATCCGTGCAAACTTGAACTGTGCATGCAGTTGCTTTATTTTGCTACCAGTCTGATTATGTGCAGCACATGTGTCTTATGTGTGTGTGTGTTGTTGCTGCAGGGTCGCATGTTCAGGTGCTCTGCAGACTGCTGTGATCGCTCCTCAGACTCCATGTCTGTGGTGCATCGGTGCATCGAGAGGTGTCACACTCCTCTGGCCCAAGCTCAGGGACTGGTCACTTCAGAGCTGGAGAAGTTTCAGGTGAGGCGACATTTAGATGAAATAAAGTTTTTTGTTTTTTTTTACATACAATTTTTTTTATGACATACTATATTGTGATTTTTTATGACATTTTTATGACATACTATACTATATTTTTATGACTTTTATATGACATACTGTGATTTTATTAATGACTTGATTTTATTAATGACTTTTAGTGACTTTATGACAAACTATAATATGATTTTTTTTGTGACTTTTTAATGACATACTATTCTATCACTTTTGTATGACATACTATATTATGATTTTTTTTGACTTTTATATGACATACTATGATTTTATTAATGACTTTATGACAAACTATAATATTACTTTTTATGACGTTTTGTGACGTATGCTTTTTTATGGCATACTATACTATGATTTTTTTATGACATAATATGACTTTTTTTAATGGCCTTTATGGCATGCTATACTATGATTTTTTTTAATGACATTTATATATCATACTGTACTATGATTTATTTATGGCATAGTCCAGGTGGTAGAGCAGTTGTCCAGAAATCAGAAGGTTGCTGGTTTGATACCCGGCTCGTTTTATGACATACTATACTATTTTTTCCATGACATACTATGACTCTTTTATAACATACTGTGATTTTTTTTAAAGACATACTATAATATGACTTTTATATGACTTTATTTTATGGCATACTATACTATGATTTTTATATTACTTTTATGACATACTATACTATGATTTATTTATGACATATGACTTTTTTGTGTCATACTACACTAAGATTTTTTTATGGCATGGTCCAGGTGGTAGAGAGGTTGTCCGGTAATCAGAAGGTTGTTTTTTCGATCCCCGGCTCCTCTAGAAGCAAGACACTGAACCCCTAACCGCTCCTGAAGAGCAGGTTGGCACCCTTGCATGGCAGTCTCTGCCATCAGTGTATGAATGTTTGTGTGTGGATGAGTGAATGTTGGCATGTGTTGTAAAGCACTTTGAGTGGTCGGTAGACTAGAGAAGCGCTATATAAATGCAGTCCATTTACTATGCTATGTTTTTTTTTTTTACATTTTTATGACATACTATACTATGACCTTTTTATAACCTACTATACTATGACTGTTTTATAACATACTATACTATGACCTTTTTATAACCTACTATACTATGACCTTTTTATAACATACTATACTATGACCTTTTTATAACCTACTATACTATGACTGTTTTATATCATACTATACTATGACCTTTTTATAACATACTATACTATGACCTTTTTATAACATACTATACTATGACTTTTCTATAACATACTATACTATGACATTTTATATGACTTTCATGACATACTATTCTATAAAATCAGAAGGCTCCTGGTTTAATCCCCGGCTCCTCCAGAGATTGTTGAAGTGTCCTTGAGCAAGACACTGAACCCTTAACCGCTCCTTAAGAGCAGGTTGCCACCTTGCATGGCGGCCTCTGCCATCAGTGTATGAATGTGTGTGTGGATGGGTGAATGATGAAATGTAGTGTAAAGCACTTTGAATGCAAGTCCATTTACCATTTACAATTCCCATGAGCATCGGCTGCTGTTTCTGTGGAGAAGAAGTCAAGTCAGATGCACGAATTTCAAAATTCTTTGTTGCTGTATCCGAAACCGCCTACTACATACTACTGACGTATGCAGTATGTACTGTATACTGTATACTGCATACTGCGTTCGTCAGTAGTATGTAGTATGGAACGTAAATAGATTTATTTTGTAGTATGCTAGGCAGGGTTTCGCAGGTTTTCGGTTTTGGAAAGCGGAGGTACAGTAAACAGCACGGACAATAGCAAACCTCCGCTACTTTACATTACAAAAATGATGGTGTGAAGTGACCGTTTCAGCGCTTTGCATTGTGGGATACAGTAGGCGAGGTAGACTGCATACTGGAGATTTTTTCCGAATCAGTACGACATCCGGGTATTTTTGGCATACTGTAGATTTAGCTTTTGATCGCATACTGCATACTACATGCTACATTTTGGCCAAATCAGTACGTACTACTAGTATAGTATGCTGTTTCGGATACAGTCACAGCGTAGTGTCTGAATTATTCTAAAATTGAACATATTTGGGGGTTACGTGGTTGTTTACTGTCATCTTGCTGGCTAACACAGCAGCAAACTCTAGGAAGTTTGTCTGTGAACACACCACCCTCTTCCTGTGCTGTATGGCTCATTCTGAGCGGCGAGTGGCGAGATCACCGGACATAAACGCTGGCTGCTGGCCAAACAGCCAACTACTCATTTAAGTCAAGCTGCCTACTTTATTTTATTAATTTTTTATTCTAATAAAATAGTTTTGATTGACAGCCCCTCCCTAGCTGGCTACTTTTTCCTACTGGCTTGCTGCTCCATATCCTATTTATTCAAGCATATAGCACAGTCCTTTGTCACATGGTTATATGATAATGCACTGTCACAACATACATGTGTTTGCATCCCTGGTTGTAGTTAATGTATTACATCATGTCTTTATGTCATGTATGTAAAGAATCAGGTATGTTCTAACACAGTTGTTAATCTTTTGTATTGATGATCAATCACGACAATCTGCAATCTGCAACTTTCTTTACGTTTTGATCTGTGAGTTAGAAAAGCCATGAAACTTCTTAGTTGTAGTTGGCCTGTTGCAGCTACTAAAATGAACCTTGTCTTAAATCTTTGACACATCAGGATCAGACACTGAACACAAAGCCAGCATTTTTCTTTTTATTGCTGTGAATCTCACATGAGCCAGATTTCTTTTCCACATTAGTTGCAGCATTAATCAACCGACTCCATTTCCAAATCTCTCTGTTCTTGGCATCCGTCGTCCTCGACTTCCTGGAGGTGATCGCCGTCGCTCTCCTCTATGTGGTTCTCCTCTGGCTCCTCCTCAGAGTGTCCTTGTGATTGGCTAACGTCTGTTTCTGTGGGTATAACATGAGAGATTGTGAAAGAGCTGACAATCTCCTTCAGGCGGCTCTGCTCGGACTTCAGTTTAGCCAGTTCCTTGGTCAGTGGGGTTTCGGGTGTTGGTGTCCCGACGGGGGCAGCGGAGGCGGGAGCTGCAGCACTCTGGACGGGGTCGTCCTCTTTAGGGACTTGAGGGGTCTCCAGCTCCTCAGGGCTCTCCTTCTGTGTTGGTTCAGTAGTGCTGATGTCTGGTTGACTTCCAGCTCCCTGCACCTTCTCAGAAAGACTCTTCCTCTCCTCTTGCAAAGCCCTGCACAGATTCTCAAGCTTCTGGTTCTTGGTGTTGATGAGCTCAAACTCCTTTTCCTTGATTGCTTTCTGTAAAATACATGCAAAATTGTTGTAAATAGAGTTGTTACAATACCAATACCAGTATCGGAAAATGTGTCAGATACTGCACCTATCCGATACCATAATTTATGAACCCAGAAAATAATCAACATGTTTAACCAGAAATTTCTTCTTCACCGCTCCGAAACAGTAGCCTTCACTGTGCTGTCATTCTGGATGTATCATGGCTGCCACTGGCAACTACTGTTTCAGAGCAGCGAAGAAGAACTGATTGCAGGTAGTTTGTAATGTGACGATAGCGAACAACGCAGGGTTAATCACAACTTAATCACACATTTTCTCTGTTCAAAATGTACCTTAAAGGGAGATTTGTCAAGTATTTAATACTCTGATCAACATGGGAGTGGGCAAATATGCTTGCTTTATGCAAATGTATGTATATATTTATTATTGGAAATCAATTAACAACACAAAACAATGACAAATATTGTCCAGAAACCCTCACAGGTACTGCATTTAGCATAAAAAATATGCTCAAATCATAACATGGCAAACTGCAGCCCAACAAGCAACAACAGCTGTCAGTGTGTCAGTGTGCTGACTTGACTATGACTTGCCCCCAAACTGGATGTGATTATCATAAAGTGGGCATGTTTGTAAAGGGGAGACTCATGGGTACCCAGAGAACCCATTTTCATTCACATATCTTGAGGTCAGAGGTCAAGAGTTTTTCCTCGCCAAAATTTAGCGTAGGTTTGGAGCGTTATTTAGCATCCAAGCTAATATGAGATGGTTGGTACCAATGGATTCCTTAGGTTTTTCTAGTTTCATATGATGCCAGCATCTTCACTCTAGCTGTAAAACTGAGCCCTCTACAATCCGATTGCGTTAATGTGTTAAAGAAATTAGTGGTGCTAAAACTAATTTGCGTTAACGTGTTATTATCGCGTTAACTTTGACAGCCCTAGTCTCATCTAATGAGTGCCCTGTCTCTTGTTTTGCCACAGGGAGCAGGGCGAGGAAACCTTGGGATTTATATCAAATCTATTGTCAAGGGAGGACCGGCTGAAATGGTGAGATCCAATGCATTTTTTATTCAGCTTTAACGTGAGATGTGCAGAATAACTTGAATTAAATTATACAAGGAAAGATTGAAATAATGGATAAAATCCATTCTTTGTGCAGAATGGCAGGTTGACAGCTGGGGATCAGCTGCTGAGTGTAGACGGTCAAAGTCTGGTTGAACTCAGCCAAGAGAGGTAGCTACATAACGGCCTGTTATACAACTGGCTAGTAAAAGTTTATGTGTTTAAACACGTGAGCAGCGTGACTCTAGGAATGGCATCATCTGTCTGTTGGTCAGTCATTATCGCGTTAACACTGACAGCCCTAATAACTATGTTTTGTTTTTTTATCACGCTGGGATCGGTACTCGGTATACAGTAGGAATCGGTATTGAAACATCTTGAGTTGTAAAAGTGGGGAAATCTTTTGTCTTTTCTAGTAAAAACTAAATCCTTGTATTGAGCTATAAATGAGTGAAGAAAAATGTTTCTTACATCTGACACCATGTCAAGGAGACTCTTGTTGCAGCCATCAAAGCGAGTCTTCCATGACTGGCACTCTTTATCCAGCTTTTTCATTCTCTTGGTCATCTACACCACAAAAAAACATCACGTTACACAGTACACAATCAAAGCCACTTCCAAAAATAGCTGCCACAATAGAGTGTAGGATTATACAGTTTGTCAGATGTAGTGTTAGCGTAAATCTCATGGGAGTTTTTCTCTCTTATTCCTGTTTTTATCATGTTTTTATTCCCAGATAAACTAAATAATATAACCAATATCATGAAGCCGACTTCAAATGTTCTGCTCTCACTTTGTCCATGTCCTGTTTGAAGCCGGTGTAGACACTGTTACTCTTTGATACCGTGCCCTGGAATTCATCAAACTTCTTGGAGTACATATCGAGCTGAGGAGAAATGGTGAGAAAAACATTATGCGTGCCTCTAGAGAGGTAGAAAAACAAGTCAATTTTCGCTCACGACGCCCCGCTACTGTACCTGGATCTTCGTATCGCTCTCTTGCTCCTTCATGACCTTCAATTTCATTTTATACACTGCCGCCTGTTTTAGCAGCTGTGGAATATTAAAATGGTGGATGAAAATGAGCATTAGGGGGATTAGAATTGCAAATATGTTATTAAAAATCCTTGGAGCACTCGACAAATCTGATAAACAAAACGTACAAGCTCTTTTTCCAGCTTGTTCTTCTCCTCTGACTCCTTCAGGATCATGTTGGCCTGCGTGAGTTTGGTTTCCAGCAGCTTTTCTTTCAGGTCTCTGTGTTTGAAGACCTTTTCCAGGTTCTGGAAGACAGTCGGGTGGATTTATGAGAGAAAGCTGTTTCATTTCTTGCTCCTTTTGGCTACATAAAACCAAAAAAATACGGTAACTAATAAACGTAAGACCTGTGAAATGTGCAAATAATTCATGTGTTTTGAAACTGACACGGAGGCCCAGATGTGTGAGGTTTTAGATAAGGACGGTTTGAATGTAGATCAAACTTAGTGTTTCTCTGTTTTGAAGCCATGTGTGCTCAGTGTGTGTCAGGATCCATACCGCCTCTCGCTGGTCGTACTGTGAAATGAGCCCCTTCAGTTTCTCTGCCAGATCGCTGTTCTCCTGGCACAGCTTGGTGTTGCGGTTGCTGTGTTCCTCGATTTGGGCCTGAATCTCGCTCAGCGTCCCCTGGAAATGGGTGGTGATCTCTTTCCTCTTCAGGTCGTCCTCTCTGCACCTCTGCAGGGTCTCTTCCTGAATTTCAGCGACGGATGTTTAAGCTCAAAACAATCTTGTATACGATATATTTGCAATTAGCACAGTGACATAGAGCTAGGGACAATCCTCTGATTGTATACAATTCCCAGGTGTCCATGCAACAGTGAAATAGCTGTGGTTATACCCACTGTTTCTTTCCGACCAATAACTGAACTAAAAATCCAAATTCTTGTAACTATGCAGGACACACATAATGTAAGTGTGACGTTATTAGAGCCGCAACAAATTATCATTTTCTTTATCGATTAATCTGCCGATTGTTGTCTCGATTGTTTGGTCTATAAAATGTCAGAAATTAGTGAAAATGCCTTTGCACTTGCTTATTTTGTCCAACTAATGATTCAAAACCTAAAGATGTTCAGTTTACTGTCACATTAGACAAAGAAAAGCAGGAAACCCTCACAGTTAAAAAGCTATAATCTTGGGCTGTCAATCGATTAAAATATTTAATTCGGAATCAATCGCAAATTAATCACACATTTTCAGTTCAGTTTCATCAGTTCAAAATGTACCTTAAAGGGAGATTTGTCAAGTATTTAATACTCTTATCAACAAGGGACTGGGCAAATATGCTTGCTTTATGCATATGTATATATATATTAATTATTGGAAAATAATTACAATTAACAATTAACAACACAAACAATGACAAATATCAGAAACCCTCACACAGGTACTGCATTTAGAATAAAAAATAAGCTCAAATCATAACATGGCAAACTCAAGCCCAACAGGCAACAACAGCTGTCAGTGTGTCTGTAAAGGGGAGACTCGTGGGTCAATTTACATTTTACTGTATGTTTGTTCTAAGACACATTAAATTTGCATCATGCGTAAAGCTTAGAGGGAAACATCTGCTCCCTTACATGCAATGTAAATCAATTTCTTGTGAATTATGTAATTTAAATCAGCTGTATTCAATATCTTTGTAAAACTGTTGGATCACCACTAGAGTTAGAAATTAAATTGTCTGGTTTGAACAACACTTGGCTTCACAACGTGAGTTCAAGAGGTCAAATCCTGAGGTTTGACTTAACGGTTGATCTTTGGTGCCAGCTGATGTCACCTCCTGTATAGCGCAACATATGGTTACAACACCCTGCAGCGAAAATCAACTAACAACAACAATTTCAGTAGCTCAGATTAGATACCGTGCTTGTAAGAGATTTTGGTGTTTAGTTATTCTTAACCCTTTCAGATCATTTAGGCCATATTGTGCACCTATTTAACAATATATGCAAAAAAAATATATATTTTTTGTATTTTTATATTAAAATCCAATCATCTTTTCTTCCTGTAAAACAAAATATGACGTGTGTTTACGTAAGCTAGTACCAACCAATTCCAACCAATAACATCTTATCATCCATCAATCAATATGCAACTTTTAACGAAGGGAGGTGTGTGCGTGCTGTAGCTCCACATCGCGCTACATGCTAAGCCAGACCTCTTTTTAGCGGTCCAATCAAATGCGAACACCGCTCAAATATTCCGTTTAACTAGGGAATACGTCACAGTACCGTGGGACTTTAAATAATACTTCCACTACTACATGAAGAGCAGAAATGAGAGGAGCTGAAGTACCTTTAAGGTCTTGTTGTGCCTCTGCAGCTCTCGGCAGAGCCCCTCTAGTTTGCTGCGAGCCAGCACGGCCCGGCTGTGCTCGCTCTGCAGCTGGTCCTTCTCCTTCATCACCTGGAGCAGCTTCTTCTGCAGCACCTTCAGCTGCTTCTGGTCGCTCCGATGCTCCTCCAACTGCAGAAATACACAGGAAAAATCCACCACATGCCAACAAGGGTGAAGATACCACTTTGTATATTCTCTCTCCCAAGTTTTCTATAATCATCCACTCACCAGCTCGGCGTGCTTCTTGATGATGGCTTCCAGTTTCTGTTCTGGAGTGTGGAGTTTGTTCAAACTTTGCATCAGCAGCATGGCTTCCTTCCCTGAACAGCCACAAAGAATTTGATTATCAAAGGGCACAAGGTGAATCAGATTCATCACTAAGTGATGTGTAAATCTAGTTACTCGTCAGAGAAAATATACAGAAATTATTTTGGAATACAGACGTCTGTCGCCAACTATAAAAGGCATGAGGAAATACTATTTTACCTGCTCGTCTGTCGCAGATGGATGCACTTACACACATTACAGCTCTACTTACACACCTATCAGTTTCAGTGCAACTTGCTGACCGAGCTGAATGAAACCCACCTCAGCTAAAATCAATAAAACATTTTGAGGAAAAAAAAACTCCAACCCACCTAGGTTTTTGAGCATCTTCTTCTCCAGTTTCTGGTCCTTGCGGGTGTCTGCCTCTTTGACGGCCGTGACCTCCTCGGCGTCCTCTGGCTCAGCGGGAATCTCGTCAGCCTGGTAGGTGCTAATGATGTCCTCCAGCTGCTGGGCCAGGTCCTCTGTCAGGTCAATGTGCCGACCCTCAGCTAGCGACGCCTCGGGACCCGTGGGTGCAGGACAAGCCTCCATTATTCTGAGCTATACTGAGAGGGAAACAGTTATGAATACGACCGCGTCTGACCAACCAGTGTCTATCAAATCAAAGTGGTTGATAATGTGTCTTGGTTACTTCTTCCCTGCTTTATGAAGGCTAGTTTTGAATGATACTTTATCAACTTCTGTTTAACTGAAAGATAGATTTGCTCATTGCAGGCTATATGAAAAGCTTTGCATTCAGCCTTTTTCACAGCAGACATTTTGACTTCTCATAACAGGAAAAACATGTGTTACTAAATACATTAACAATGGCTCTGTTGTGTTTAAGTGTCCCAGTAAGTGCGACAGCTTGCACAATACCAAGACTGTGAAACAGAATCATTCATTTTATTATTTACACCTGTGCTTTTCCTCCTGTAACCATAAAGAAGACCTAAAAATCCAAACTGATAAATCGGCCATCTGATTTTGCAGATTAGAGCTGCGGCGATTAATCAATTAGTCAAGACAATTAATTGGTAACTATATTGAATATCAATTATTTGTTTTAATCATTTTTCAAGCAGAAATGCTAAACATTTGCTGATTCCAGCTTCTCAAATGTGAAGATATACTGCTTTTCTTTGTCATATTATGGCAGTAAACTGAATATCTTTGGGTTTTGGACTGTTGGCCGGACAAATCAAGGCATTTGAAGACGTCACGTTGGACTGTGGGATTGTATTTTTCATTATTTTCTGACATTTTATAGACCAAACAATTAATCGAGAAAATAATCAGCAGATTATTAAAGGTGCTCTATACGATATCCAGAGCATTATGGTGCCTTCAAATGGGGTCGTGTTTACCGTGTTCACGAAAAGAGTCCATATGAACTGGACTCCAAGTTTACGATTTGTGATGTGTTTGTTGAAGTTGTCAGAAATAGCGGAGGCTGTGGGTGTTCATTTTTCGTTGCATAATAAGTTGATATATTGTAATTTTTGTATTATGTTGTTTTTCTTCGTAATTTTATAATATGTCTGAGGAAGATGCAGATATTCCCAACAGCCTCATCTTTTTCCTCTGTCATTATTCTTTTGCATTTCCTGCATTATGTTACCCACTTGCTAGCTTGCTAAATTGTTAGCCTCTGTGGCCTCTAGACATCGACAGTAATGCTAATGTTGTCGTTGCTTAGCAGCGGTGTTCCCACGACTTAACCATTTGAACGCCAAACATATTGTGTACACGACTTCTCATGTTTTAAACACAAGCTCACGAGTTTCATTTGAAGGCACCATGTATATAGCATCTGTGTGTGTTGTAATCCGAGATTCTCCTTGCTTTGTTGACAAAGGTGGGCCAGCCAGCCGGTTGGCGTGCTTTCAGTGCATGTTCATGCATGTGAGCGCTCCCCACTGGCTAGCTCACGACCGCCACTCTGCACTGCTCTAGAACAGCGCTTGCAGCTGATAACAGCGCTGTTGCGGAAGCGTAGCACCCACCCTCCAGTTCCCCCCCAGGTTAACACTTTTAGCTCTGTCAGCGGAGTGGCCATTGATAGCACCGTTAGCTGTGAGCTGCCGGCTCAGCCGTCGCCATGTTGAGAGCCATGTGGAGGCAATAAAAATGCTCCCAATCTTGCATTTAGCACCTTTAATATTTTTGAGATACAGTAATGAAATCCATAATGAAAATAATTGTTTAATCACCATCTCCCTCAGCAGGTACCACCATGGTGCCTTTTAGCAAGGCACATAAAAACAGCTGTATATTCTGTGCTGAAGGAGCTCAGTGACAAACATTAGATGCATTTTTAAAAAACAATTGTAGCTGCTGCAGACATACAGTATTTGGTCTTGACAGCATATTATGCTTTACTGTTTAAGACAGGCAAATTTTAAAAAAACGTTGCCTGTTTTGTGATTCAACTCCAGTCAATTAAAGCGATCTCAAAGCTTATTATTGTACCGCAGTGATTGTGCCTGTCTTACAGGCTCACAGCCAGAGCCTGTTTACGTGCATAAAATTAGTGCAGCCTTCACACTGCTTTCACAAGCAGAGCACATGGCACCTGTTCCAGACCCCACAGGCTATTTTAGGAACTTCTTAATATGGGCAAGTTATTTATTTATTTCCAATCCACTCTTATTGATGTCAATGTCATTGGTTGTGCGTACAAAAGCTGCATTTTCCAACCATGAAAAATATCTGTATTACATAAGTGACCTCATCTATATTCAATGTGTTTAAAGGAGGCAGATATCCAAATGAAAATTCAGCTTGAAATAAATTGATTTGTTTGCAGTCCAAAGAAATAAAAGCGGTGGTGCACAATCAGAGAATTTATACAAATATTAAGTAGAAAAATGTTCTTAAAATGAATCTCTTTCCATTCTGTTAGCAAATGTCACAGGCAAGTCTCCTTCTCATTTTCAGCAAAGCTTCAGAAAGCGTCAAAGTCAAACAATTATTAGTATCCTTAAGATTAAGAAGAGGTTTGGAAACCACCTTAAGCACAGAATTTAGGGTTATTTTTATGCAATTTTAAGTGTAAATGTCCCTGAAGAAGCAGGGTAGCGAGCAAACAGGGTCTTACCAGGAGCAAGGGCCAGAGAGGGAAAAGGAAGAGTGTCGAGGGGCTTGGGACAGGCTGCCACCACAGATACAACAGCTGTGATAAGACCACCTCAAAATAAACCAGAGGAGCAGAGCTCACTCTGAGCAGAGAGAGGGAGGACAGAGGTAATGAATGTCTCTGTCTCTGTCTAGGACACCCCACTTACAAAGTCCTCTGATTGTAATCCAAGCTGGGCTTGACATGCAGTCGCTGTGTGTATGAATACAATCGAAATCCTCATTTAAAGGTTTTCTGTTAAGATCTCCAGCAGCCATTTTACGCCTCTGCTGCTTTAAACCTTCGCAACTTTATTTTAAGCTGCGATGCTGTTAACAGCCATATAATTATTCTAACAAATGGGCCTGACAGGCATAGTCACTGAGCAGGAGAGGGAAAAAAATGAACTGTCTCTCTGATTGGCCAGAATTAGCACAGACCTCCTCCCAAACCGAGCATAATGCGCTCCAACATCACAGTCATTTCCTCACATATTAATATATGCTTCACACATGCAGTAGAGTGCAGTACACGCACTGTATCTGCTGCTGATACAGTGTTTTTTTTTACGCAACCTGAAAGTGGTTGAATATTATCCACAAGGTGAGAACTATTTTTGGAAGCATTCATTTATTTCTCTCGTTCCATGTTATGACTGCAGTAATCATTTTTCACCAGAGGATGTCACTGGTAGGAGTCTGTCCAATTTTTCACTCTGGAGAGTTTTTTTTTTTTTTTTTTTTTTTTTTTGCCTCCACACTCCTACGCCTCGAGATAAAATGTGAATGATTTCATCTGATTCTTTGTGTGCTCTAGTTTAAACAGGAAAGGTATGGGAGCCATTTTGAATAATAAAAAAAAAGAAAAAGAAATAAGCTGCAACACACATCCTTGGGTTAGAAGTATATTCTTTTAAAACAATTTTGAATTTAATCTGAAAAAGTAGAGCACCAAAACAATAAAGTCCCCATAGCATAAAAGAGGCACTCCGTCCTGACTAACCAGTTTTTGATGCAAATAGCTAAACAACGGATTGGCTACTGAGGCTTTTTTTTTTCCTCAAAAGATCTTAGCTGAGAGGTAAAATGATTTGTCCTCTGTGTGTTTTACAGGGAATTTCATAGACATGAGAGGCACAAAGCAGTTCAGTAAATATGAAATACACAATAAAAACAAAACACAAACACAATCTGAATACATACTGTATGCCAAAGCAAATAGAAAGGCTTCACTTTCCCTTCACATTTTATGAGCATTCTGCACCGTTAAAATCACGACAAATAAAATCACGTGAAATCAAAGCTACATACATCTTCAGAAAAGGGAAACACAAAAATTAAAGCAGTGCACCTTTTTAAATTCTTTTATGTAAACATGAGTGAACAAAGTGTTTTCTGATTTTTAAATCTCAAACTGGTAACATTACCACTTGAAGATGTGAATACACTTTCTTTCTTTTTCTTTTTTTTAAAAGATGAGACACACGGTGTTAGCAATCAACACTGTGCTATTTTCGCCCTCGTTAAACCGCCAACTGCAGATTTTTTACCTCTTAAAGAGATATAAACAATCCACATAAAAAGTTTTCAGAATTCAACACTGCAAAAATAGTTTAAATCATAAAAATACACGTATATGTACAGAGAAGAAGTAATGCATTTGGTGAATGATTACTTACATTTTGAGCTGAAGCACAGTAATAGTCAACCAACTCACGCTGTTAACATCATTACTTTAGTATTACTTACAGTAAAGTGATATTGATTTATCCAGTTACACTTGAAATGCAAGAAAACATACTATCGACTGATCATCATAGCCCCTTGGATTTGTGTGCAACATGTTTCACAAAATGAGAAACGTGAAAAAACGACTGGAATGTTTCAAAAAACCACAAGAGAACATAACATGTTTTACTCCCTTATTTTCACTGACCACGTCAGCTAAACATCAAAGATGAAAGGATGAAAGTGCATCGTCAAAACTCATAAAATGCTTATGGTCATCTGTATAAGAGAGAGAGAGAGAGAAAAAACGCTGTTTAATCAAAGCAAATACATGAGATCAAAAGCAATGCCAGCGTGGCTCACTGCATAACTGCATCACTGCTGCATAAGTACAGATATACCATATAAATAGTAGTCAAATATTTACCAGTATCAATAAGTGCTCACGTTCTAATATATAAATACATCTTACAGTATTCATTATTACATATTAACTTCCTCTATTTTTGTGCAATAGCAAATCCCATGCATTTTTACCAAGATAAAAACCACAACATTTAGAAAAATGCAACATAAGAAACATTTTTTTTAAGATTGTTTCACATAAGTCAAGCTGCATCCGTCTGTCAGCGGAACTGACGGAACAAGAAAGAAAAAGCTTTTCTTTGCGCAAACTCTCTTGACAGCGCCGACACTTCTGAATACCTCGACGATTTTTCCTTATTCCGCAACAAACTTCTCATAACGAAATGATGAAAAAGCAAAATAAAGGCACAGACCCTTGCCGCTTGATTAGAAGCACCAAACTGCACAAGAAGCGTCTACTTAAAATTTGGTCAGACTGTTTCATAACACACGTACTTTTCCCCTTATAAATAGTCTTTATTTACTGCACTACTGCATCACACCTTGATATGATTACATTAAACAACAGTCTATTTTCAAAGTACACATACAGTAAAATACACTGTTTGTATGCATCTAAGAAGGAGTATATGTTAAGGACATTTGTACAGAATCCATAAATATAATTTATGTGCAATTGTACGCAAACTACTATGTCAAACAAAGGCATATTAGCATAATATCTTTCCATATTGCACCTGCACCCAATAATGATTCTCCACCTTGCGTGGCATCCTGCTGCTCGTCCAATCATTTCAAAGAGTCTCTGAAGAGAAGAGCACACCAGACAGGGTGGGTTTCTTCTTCACTTTGCTGTCTGGAGTATGTGCACGACCCGAGGAAGTGTTATTATATTGCCTCTAATTGGATAAAGATGAGGTTATGTGCCTAAAGGGCCGAGGACGGCAAGGTGAAGCAGGAGGGGGCGTCTGTTCCTGGGTCAAATCAAGGAGACAGAAAAAGGTTTCAGTGAGGGTCCTCTGTGGTAATCTTCAACGAGGCGATGGCTTTCAAGCAGGTCTGGACGCTCTCCTCCTGTCTGCTGTCCCTGACGCCGAGGTCGACACTTTTCTCCTGAGCGGCCTCATGGGAGGACAGCTGGTTCTGGCCTCTGACGTCCTCTCCTCCAGACTCGGGCCCGTGGACAGATCCCTCCCTGCTGCTGCAACGCTGGCCCTCGCTGCTCTGGGGGCTCGGCGCCGAGGAGGGGGTGACATCAGTGCTGGAGGAAGGCGGGGAGTGTAACATCTGGAGCCCTCCGACAGGAACGACGGGGAGCAAACTGTGGGACTGCTGCTGGGAGTGAAGAGGGAGGTGGCTGAGGATGTTCTGGTGATGAGAACTGGCAGCACCAGGCAGACTGGAAGCCAAGCTAGTCCTTTGATCCTGAAACGACACATTGGCAGCGTTAGGGGCAGTTTCAGCGTTGCCAGGAGGATCATTTCTCATGTGAAAATATATTACAGTTAGCAGAAATGTGAGAAATACAGCATTAAGTAAACTTCAGACAGCACTTGGAGAACACATACGCTCACCACGGCTGCACAATCCATTAAATTATGAGGCTTGTGGTGTTTTATATTTCTGTTATTGTCAACAAATCCAATGAAAAGACCAAAACCAACAATGCACTAGTCAGTTTCTTACTTCACAACTTCCTTTCCCTGTCTGTGGCACTCAGCTCCAAGATCATTCCTTCCTACTGAAGACGTAACTCTTAAAGAACAGGTCATGAATATATACTGTGAATTTGTGGCTAACTTGTTCCACAGATATTCAGTGGTCATGTCTATAATGTTAAATCCAGCAGTACATGTCCACCAGGTCCGGCGAAGGCACTAGGGGATGCGCTGCTCTACTCAACTAGCCGTTCAAGCGGTGACGTACTCTATCATGAAATGCACCTGATTGGTCCCTGGTTTTCTGCTCGCCGTTTCAAACAAGAAACTATATGGCGGCCTGCTCGTAAACTTTCTGTTATTACGTCTAAACAATTCACCAAAATTAACTTCTGAAAATGAACTACACTGTATGTGTTCATGATAATGAAGGAACATGTCACCCAGTGCAACACTTAGCTCATTGATGTGTTAATTAATAGTTTTTGGACAACAATGGAGCTCTAAAGCACAGAAGAATAAGATATATACATGCTATGATTAATTCATTCTTGGTTTTTGTCTTTTTATAGGATTTGTTGACAATAAGAATATCACCAGACTTTTTTAATAAATAAGAATGTTTTAATCTGGATCCACATGTGCATCAAAATAAACCTAGTGATAGACAATTATAGGATGTCATTTTTTAAGTTAGGTAAGTGTGGCAGTTCATAAGACCTATCTTCAAGTGTTCAGAAATCCTTTAAAAATTCAGAATCTGTACCAAAACATTATCACTGGTTCCTTTGCCCATGGCCAAACTTTCCACCAAATATCATCCAAATCTAAAACCCTATATGGCAGAGGTGTAGTGGGATACTTCATGATACATACCATCTCCATTTCAAAGGTTCCTTGTTGAGCCATCTCCATCTTTGCCTGGTGTCTGGTTTTATCACAGCTGCCTTTGTGTTGGTGCGAGCCTCTTCGTGGTGAAACCGCCCTCAGCACGACTCTCTGCCGGCCTCTGACGGAGGATTCTCGCTTTCCGGCCAGTTCTGTTCCAGGAGACATGGGTCGTTCAATTGAGACCGGAGAGAGGTGCTGAATGGATGTGAAGCCGGGCGAGCTAGGCCTCAGCGGGGAGGTGTCCCATCTGGGAGTGGAGCGACCTCGCGGAGAGAGTTCTCGCCTCGGGGACGGGTAACGCAGACGTGAAGGGGAGGGCTCCCTGATGGGAGACTCCCAACCAGGAGAGAGCAGACAGGAAGAGTAGGGGTCAAATAGGAAGCTGGCCTGGTCTGGAGACAGCATAGTCAGAGAGTCTTCATCCATGGACTTCTCTCTCTGGTCTGATACAAAGGCGGGTCGATGTTCAGAGCCCGTCCGCCTGCCAGAGGACTGTTGGTGGACGTCGGCGCCGGGCAGAGAGGTGAGGGAATAGCCGTGGATGGTGGCGGTGGCTGTAACTGACAGAGAAGTAACTCCACATGGCTGAGGACTCGTGCTTCTTGAACGCAACTTTGGAGTGGAGTCACCCTCGTATTCATCGTCCTCCTCATCGTCTTCGTCGATTTCGTCAATGTCTTCGTCCATGCCGTCAGAGTCCTCCGCGTCTGAGAACTGGTGTTTGGTTGTGACCACCACCTCTGTCTTGGACTCTTGTTGGCCGTCGTCCACTTTAAGAGAAAGACACATCACTTTAGTTGGATTTATTCTGCTACAGTTCATGCATGTGCATGAATATTATATATGTCGGTATCTTACCATGTTCCTGTATCTCCGCGTCATCCATCGTCACAGACACTCCCAGTTCAAGACATTTCTTCATGTGTGCCTTTGACTTCATATGTTTAGTCAGATTTCCTGTAAAAGATAATAATAAGTAGGTAGTCCTCAACCAAAGAAATTCTTAGTCGACTAACACTCATACGGTTTTGTCGACTAATCGATTAGTTGATTTAATCGACGGATCACTTTAAATCTTGTGTTTACCAGAGATTTGCTCATAAGTTTCTTAGAAATAAGTCATCCAGCATGAAAAAGCATAAAAAATGACTAATAGACTAAAGAAATCTCAATCGAATAAGACCAAAACGACCGATAAGGTGACTAATCAATTAAGAGGCGGCAGCCCTATTAATAAGCAAGTAACCATTTCTCACTGAAAAATCGCTGCATTTATTCTTGAAGGAGCAGATTTTAACCCAGATTTTATTTTATATTCCACACCTAAAGTTTTATTCTTACTACAAGAGGACACTGATCAGTTTGAAGAGAGTCCAGCTCAGAAAATTCACCCAGAAATAAAAAAAGAGAAGGGAAAAATGAGGAGACAACTGCTGATTTTGCACCATACAATAGTGGCTTTAAATAGCAGCAGAAACTACAGAGGGTTTACTGCTGCTGCAAATGTTTTTTTCTTTTTTTTTGTCAAAATCTGATATGCACACATATTTTTGTATTTCTTTTAGCGATATTCAAATTTTTTTAATCTCAATAAACACTGATAGACTTCCATTTGTTTTAAACAAAAATTGTAAATAGTGAGTCTTTTGTATCATCTATAAAAACAGTATTTTTATGCCCCCGCTTCAGCGACAGTCATGGCCATTATGTTTTCGGGTTGTCCATCTGTCTATCCGTCTGTACGTACATCTGTACGTCCTTCCGGTCCATTCTTGTGAACGTGATATCTAAGGAACGCCTGGATGGAATTTCTTCAAATTTGGCACAAATGTCCAAATGGACTTAGCTGATGAGCTGATTAGATTTTGGTGGTCAAAGGTCACTGTAACTTCACACCTTTTGGCTATAACCCCAGAATTCATATGCTAATTATTGACAATTTCACTGAAATGTCTAATAGGATAAAATGATGAAGTGATGACATTTTGGACAGACATTGATGTAAACTGCAACTTGACTGGTTGGCGGAGGCATACAACCACATTAAAGGATGCTCACCTTTAGTTTTAAAAGCAAAGTTGCAGACTCTGCAGATGTACGGTCTCACATCTGTGTGGGTCCTGATGTGTTTTTTCAGCATGCTCGGCTTCTTACAGCGAATGCCACACTCCTCACAAATGTATTTCCCCCGGCCTCGACCTCGGACGTACACATAGTCTTCATTGGACTTGTACCTGAAAGATAGAAACCGTATTCTAATGAACAAAATACATAAAACAGTCCTGAATAGGTAAAGACAGCACAGACGGACAGATAGCGTACGCACGAGCATCCTAATATAGCTGCTGTATTTGCTGTCAGCAGAACTGACAAGTGTTATGATAACTAATATCTTGACTGACCCTCCCTCGAAGATCTTAATGCGTGTTGGCACTGTTTGGGTTGTGGAAGCCTCCCTCTCTTTCCACTCCTCCTTGGCAGTTTTCACTCTGCAGCTGACGTCTTTCACCTTCTTCCCGTAGGTGATGTCCACCTCTTTGGGCTCCGGTTTCCTCTGCAGCTGAATCAGATGAACAAACATTTTGTTAACATCCATTTTAAGTGGACGCCGTATCGACAGCGTAACGCGATGCTTCCAATATTGTATGTCACACATGGCATTACACAGCATGTTTTGCAAACATGAATTATGCTGCTGCTACTAGTGCTGGGGAAAAATAGTACAGATAACTCCAATGTAGTTGATTTTCATGTTTTTATTTTCTGAATGCGTCATTATATATCAGTCCTATCCGCCTAAATCTAGTGCAACAGAGAAAAACATCCCTTTGCCAAGACACACGATACTTGAATATAATTTTGGTTTCTGGTATTTTCACTGCCAAGACATGTTTTTTAGCAAACGGTAAATGCAGAGTAACTGATGAATCAAAGCTTATAACATCATAACTAGCAGCAGGCAAATGATTTCCACAAACTTGCCAATAGTGGCTGAACCTTCTGCCAAAAGATTTGAAGTGTGCAGTTTGCCAAATTCTGGGTAATAAGCTCCTTTTAAACTTTCTACATTTCAAACACTTACCACTTGCTGACATGACGGGCTACCAAAGTACAAAACTGCCCAGTGCAGCTTGACTATAAGTCTTTACTTAATTTTATAGTGATACTAGTCCAGAACAAATAGTTTTTGAATGTTTTAGACAGTCATATGCTTTAGAAACAATGGGGTCATTTTCCTCACCTGTTCCATGGTCTGCCTCCACAGGATGAGGGATGACACCAGTTTCCCTGTGCCAGGCTGACACATGGCTGCCACGGTGTATATGACCTTGTCTCCCCTCTGTTTGGATCGCAGCAGAGCCAGAGCAGCGCTTGTACTCAGCTCTAGAGGGTTCGGGTTGTGGGAACTCACACACCAGGTGGCGTACACGGAGGAGAAAGGGGCGTTGCCGTGAGAGCAGCTCGGCTTGGTGTAGTTGAGATAACACCAGCTCACTCCCGTCGTCGTGCGAAGACTTGGAAACTGAGATAACACTCGTGAATGCTCGGTGTCTGAGATCAGGATGTCTTGACTGGTAACCAGCTGTGCCGCCATATCCATCTGCACCCGTTTCTCCATGCCAACTTCTTTCACTTCGCCGACTGATATCACGGAGTAGGGAGGTGAGCCGCTTTCCAGGGAGCTACTTTCCATAGCTGAGTCAACGCCATGGTCCGTGACCTCTGTCACTTTTTGTTGAAGTGTGATAAATGTACTCATATGTGAGTCATCCTGAGCGTGAGGTATGGATGCACCCTGCATCTCCGACCTGTGCCCCTTCTCTTCGCTCAAATTACATTTCCCCAACTCCACAGCACTCAGCTCCTCTACTATCTGCCCAAACATTCGTTCCTCTTTCACACGTTTTTGCTGCTTGACCTCCATGAAGAGGTCCAGGCTGCTGGCAGGGGATAGCATTCGTTTGTTAGTGCCACCACTGGAGGCGTTAGTGGTTGAGATAGTTCTGGAGGTCAGAGAGAGGGGGATGCCTGTCTTGAGCTTAGCTGATGACAAATCAAGGGCTTCAACGTTGAGGGTGTGCATCGACGGTGGTCTGGTATAAGCTAATACATTATGAGCATCAAGATTTCCAGACAAACGTGAAATCTGAATCTGAGAGGTGGACGTAGTGGAGCTAACACTGTCATACTGATTGTCAAAAATCTGTGATACTGAAGTGTATGTGATACTGCCGTAGGATGGCACATGAGTCTGTATTCTTACGGGAACTAAAAGGCTTGGATGGGACAGCTGGGGAAATGTATTCCCGGTGGAGAATATTGGCAAAGTCTGCGGCAGAGCAGCAACTGCTGTGAATGGAGGGGAGGTGCTGCTGAGGTACTGCGGAAACACTTGTGATGGGACTTGTGTTACCTCAGCGTCCATATTCAATGACTCCTGCCTCACCAAGTTTCCCCTCCTTCTCTCCCTCACAGCCGAGTGGCCGGCACCGATGTCCACGTGTCTAACTTTGGATGTTGGAGAAAGGCTGCCATAGTCAAATGATATGCTGCGTACCTCTGGGAACTCCTTGCGCAAGTTACACGGCGCCTGCTCTGAGGAGGAGCGTCTCATTTCATGTTGTTGACGCTGGTTGAGCACAGAGAGGGAGTGCCCACTCCCTGGCACTGCTAAGAGCTCAAGCGGTTTGCCAAATTCATCCTGCCTGGCTGGAGAGACCGACTTCAAACTCTCCTCCCTGTCAAAGGAGAAGGTGGAGCTATAAGATAAGTTGCTGTCTTGGCTCGGGCTGCGGGAGAGACTGGTGCAGGCCGACTCGAAACTAGATTCACCGGAGGAGTGCTCGATATCAGCTAAGCGTAGCCTTTTCTTCTTTGGAGGGAGCTTTTCTGGAGGGAATTGTGCTAAAGTTTCACTCCTTTGAGGCCACTGAAACTCCTCCACGTGCTTCTCTGGCTCCTTCACCTGCACCTCCGGAGCTTTTTCTGGACTGTCAGGCTCTACTGTGACCCTGATTTCTGGGACTTGTATGTTGGGCTGCCGCACAAGTTTGGGGCCCATTTGAAATGATTGCCTTAGCCTACTATCACTCCTTTCCAACTCATATGATTCACTTGCCTCCATAGCTTGAAATGAAGAAATACTATCTGTTCTCTGCCCATGATACTTGTATGATTCTGACTGCTCAGAGTGAGGCCTGTTTATGGAGTTTGTGTGCTGGATAACAGAAATTACATTCCCTAAAGTTTTCCGACCTGACATTTCAGGGCTCACTGATATGTCCATGTCACACCTGTCCATCTGCATACTTGAATGTCCTTTTGCTAATGCCATAATGCCCACAGCAGCTTGGTTTAAATCATAGTCTTTACTTGAGTCAAACATTTCTTCACTCTGTTCATGATGGCCCTCGTATTGACCTGGCAAATCTTCCTCTTCCCTCTTCTCTTTCCGACGCTTCCGTGTTGCCAGCTCCATCGCGTGTCTCTGATGGCTCATATTAGATGCCAGAGATGGGTAATTTTCCATTTCCAATCCTGAGGGTGATATGCCACTCTCGCTCATCTTTCCGTGGCTGTCTGCGTCTGCGTGGCCATCATGTGCGGAGAGTTCGAAAGCAGCTTGCCGCCTGAGTCTCCTCATGCCCCCGGTGCTTGTTCTCTCGTCAAAAGAGTGGCTGCCTCTGAGGGCTTGAGGCATAGTCAGACACACTGCTGAGGACGTCGGCATTGAGTTGCTTCTTATCAGAGTCCCCACATCAGAGGCGTCTAACTGCGGTTCTTTTACCTCTTCCCTTGAGAATGACTTTGTGTTTATTTTGATTGACTCAACAGTGTCTTTTTCTTGGGTGAAAACACGGGACACACCTTTCTCCGAGCATCTCCCCGTATGCTCACTTGAGTCTGCCACAAAAGCTGCCGTCTGTTTAGGGCTCGGCCTGTAACACTTCCCGAACATAATTTCTTGATAGGACTTTGCGTTGGTGTTCGGAGGACCGGTTTGATGCTCGCTACTCTCGGAGCGCGAGAAGTAGCCGGAGTCCGTGCTGCCCTTGCTGGACTGACTCGGGAGGGACAGATTTTGGTCCGAGTCGCTGCTTCTTTTTTCCGACAGCCGAAGTGCGAGTCTCTGTTTGATCGTGCAAGATTGAATTGCATGGCTAGCCTCGGCAGAAGCGGGAGGTGCATTGATTTCTTGGGGCTGGGATGAACCATCCTGAGCTGACATCGACGTGGCTCCCTTTTTCTGAGCAATGAGATTTAGTACTTTTACAGCAGTGTTATCTGATCCCTCCACTGGAGAGTCCAGCAGCAGCAGCGGGTCGTTAAGAGTGTCCTCATCCGTGTCCGTGCTTTGCTCAGCATCAGAGAATAACTCTCCTTCCCCTTCAAAAGACCCCTGGTCCGTGTTGGCATTGTAAGAACCAAGTTCTGAGAGTGGCACTGTTCCAGCTTTGACCGAGTGAGCGTGGGACTTTCTGTGTTTGTATAAATTACTCTTGGTTTTGAAGGAGAATCCGCAGGGGACACACGGATAGGGCCGTTCCCCGGTGTGTGAGCGAATATGTTTCTTAAGCACGCTGGGTTTGGCACATGCCCTTCCACAGTAATCGCAAACATACTTCCCGGGCTTCTGTGGTTTCTGCTCCACCTTACACACCGCCTCTGACAGCTGATCCATCCCTGAATGGGAACACTGGACGTCAGGTGAACTGGTGGACTTCCTGTGCGATGCAGGGCCAGGGGACTGTGCAGAAACTAAGTGACCTAGAGCTTTCTGTCTGCCAACGGGAAACACCTCATAGTCTTGATGGCTTGTGGACTGACTTTGGGAGTCTTCTAATTGCAGTGATTTCCCTGAGTCAGACATTTCTTTGAAACCACATGTGTCTCCTCTCTGGCCTTCTTGCAGTTGTTGGTGCCACCCCTTGCCTTCCAGTTCGACTGAGGGGCATTTTTTCTGTGCAACAACATTTCTGTCCTGACCCTCAGTGGAGCTTTTCACCCCTGCAGTAGTTTCAAGTGACTCCATGAATCCAATGTCACTTTCTTTGGGATCGATTTTCAAGGACACTATCTGTTATGTAACTGTAGTGATATTAACATACGTGTGAATTGATTGCAGGGAAGGGTCACCTGAAAGAAATCAGACAGAAATTACAATTAGACAAATATGGATGTATGACAAACAAACACCTAAACTAAAACCACATAAAGATGCACAAGAGGGCTGTCAAGTTAGATAACTCTGTTAGAGTTCAAACCCCCTCCTTGAGAGTGAGAGCGAGGCTGTTTCCCAAAAGTGCTTCCAATAAAATTGGAGTATAAAATTCATAATGAGCTCCTTCACAGCAGGAATGGAAAAACATTATTTTCTCTTTAACAGCCTGTAAAAAGCCTCATGTCAACCCTGGCAGACGCCCCTGTGAACGTGGGTGTAGGTATTTATTAAGGCACATGCTTTTACTGTAGTATGTGTGCCATGAATGGTTATGTATGTTTATTTTATGCATGTGTATGTGAATCTTCATCACAGCAGCATCTCCTTTCAACAATCTCAAAATCAACTCCTTTTCCTTAATGTGAAAACTCACTTTTATTAATATATGTTAGGTGTTGTAAGATTAGCTGTGAAATATCCACAATATCTCACCCAGGTACTTTCTTCATCTTATATCCCAGATTTAACTTTTCAATTCTAATTTCTTTTGTTTTTGTCAACATTGTAGGCTATTACAAATAGGGCTGCCCCCTCTTAGTCGATTAGTCGACTAATCGGTGGTTTGGTCTTAGTTGACAAAGATTTCTTTAGTGTTTTTTTTATGCTTTTTTTCATGCTGAATGACTTATTTCCAAGAAATTTGAGCACATCTCTGGTAAACACAAGATTTAAAATGGTGCATTTGTGTGATTCTTTGTGGAGAAACTCAGTTTTGTTGATTAAAACTACTACTCAATGAGCTGACTATTGGTGCCTTCAAATGGGGTCGTGTTAGGCGTGCCCTGGTAGCTCACCTGGAAGAGCCAGCGCCCCCATGTACTAAGGCTGAGTCCTTAGTACATGGGGGCGCTGGCTCAGGGTTCGAATCTGACCCGTGACCCTTTGCTGCAGGTCAACCCCTCTCTCTCCCCCTTTCATATCTACCACTGTCACCATCAAATAAAGGCAAAAGCCCCAAAAAGAATCTAAAAAACCCTCCCAAAAACGCCCCCCTTTTGTGATATCCACAACCTCGTAAGTGGAACGTTTCTCAAAGCAAGTTGTGACATGTTTGTTGACGTTGTCAGAAATTATTATATTATATATTGTAATTTTAGTCGTATATTTTTCTTTTTAATTTTATAATATGTCTGAGGAAAATGTTGATATTCCCAACGGCGTCATCTTTCTCCTCTGTCATTATGCCTTTGCATTTACTGCATTGTGGTACCCACTTGCTAGCTTAATAAATTGTAAGCCTCGGTGGCTTCTAGATGCCGACAGTAACGCTAATATTGCCGTTGCTTAGCAGCGGTGTTCTCACGACTTAACCACTTGAGCATCAAGTATATATTGTGTACACGACTTCCCATGTTGTAAAGACGAGCTCACGAGTTTCATTTGAAGGCACCAAAAATTGTATGAATGTAACTAAGAAATTCTTTGGTCAAGGACAGCCCAAATTAAAAAAAAAAAGTGAAAAAGATCTACCCAAATGAAATACTTAAAACTCTGCAGAAGATGGGGGAATGTCAGAAAAAAGTGTGTGTGTCGATGCATGCCAACACACACAGGTGACACTGTTACTGTAGATCATGGTCAATGAAGTGTGTTGAGTCCACCTGCACCTCTTTTGATGCCATTTCTACATAAAATACCAAAATATTCTGCCTAATTCTTTAATCTAGTGCCGGGATCACATCCAAACACCTTCAGGTTCCTCGTCTCTCGTGGGATTAAAACCCTTTAACCCGTCTGTGCCACTAGTGTCATCCGCTGCACGGGACCACATACCGTCCTGCACATAAACACGCCGGACTCCCAGCAAGAAACCTCATCATTCCCGCGGTTAAAGTGAATTGCTCTTGCCGCTACACTTTGGTTTCATACCACGGGGAAGGGTCTCTGAGGGCACGTCATTTCCATCTTCTCAGTATCAAATGCTGTGTCCTCCCTAACGAGGTTATGTAAGATTATCTGGTTCAAACCCTCTGAGTTCCCCTTAATTAGGACATCCTCCGACTCTCACTCTCTTTCCTCTCGCTCCCTCTCTTTCTTTGTTAGCGCACCACACACTCCTCAGGCATTAACCAGAGGATACGAATCCAAGGTGACTCGAGAGATGCCAAGAGATGCTTGGAAGCAGCTGTAATCTGTAATAATCTCCCCTTTGTGTTTTTGCAAATAGCCCCTTCGTCTCTTTATGGCTCAGTAGCTCTGCTGTCGGACAGATTTGAGGGCTTCTTCTAGAGCAGGATAGAGAGAAAAGATAATGAAGGATGGCGAGGGCTGCCTCAGATTGGAGCGATCCATGTTTCAACAGGGAGGTAAACTAAGTGGGGTGCCTGGGGGTAACAAAAATTCAGAGGCCTGGTAGGGAGCTCCCCTTCAAGGTCGGTCTGACCTCATTGCTTAGTTTTCCATCCTCGGTGAGCTCCGAGTGGAGGGAAGGGAAATATGGGTGCAGAGTGACAGCGAGATAAGACCCTCAGAAACAATGCATACCTTTAAACTAAGCGCGATAGAGAGGCAACGGAGCCGACATATTCAGACTCTCATTGACAAGTCTCTCAACAGATTCAGACTTTGTATAAAGACTGTACCAGCAGCCTTTTCTCTGCAAATTTCTCTCGCTCCCGGCAACAAGCACTAACCTATACAAAAATATATGACACAGCAGCAATGACGTGCAACAACAGGAGGCAGGTGGGTGGCAGTAGGTGTGTTTCAGGACGACTGTGGGCTGACTGTGGTACAGTATGTCCGCATGGATGGAGAAATGACTTTACGGAGGGATTTATTTGAACAGCAGACATTCGTGGGGCACATCCCTTACCGCTTTCCACACACGAGAGAGCACAATGAGCAAACAAACGCTGGCTACGGAGAGCACCGTTATGCCGCTGCATTACATCATTAGAGGCTAAGTTGGCCATTAAAGGGAACAGGCATGAAGCCTCACGCTGACAACAAATCCATAAATATCATAAGGAGATGACCGGCTTCAGAGACGCTGCATGGTAAAACCCTCTAACAGCAACATAGCATGCAGAATCAATCAACAGCTCTCACTGTGATCAGAATGACATAAAGCACACGGTCTCATGGGAAAAAAATCCTGGGCTCATACAGCAGCTGACATTCAGATATCAAATATAATCCTCATACAAACCTGACATTTGAATAGTCCCCTGTCCCATATCGACAGTCACATGTGACATTCCTCATGCTGCATAGTCCGTTTCTCCATTCTCCTCATGTCGGCGCAACAATAATGAAATAAATTAGCAAGGTAAAGTCCCATCAGTCATGAAGCTGCTGGCTGACTGGGTGTACATTAGAAGATCTATTGATGCGAGCTAGTCACCAGAGAAAATACCCAACCGTGACGTGCGGACCCAGGCACAAAAATAGCAAAGGGGCCCTGGGAGGGATTACACAACAGCCCACGTTTAAGGACGCTTTTCCTCTCTCTCACTGTGTTTCAAAGCACAGCGGCAGCTGCCTCACACTACACACAAAGTGGGGAGTCAGATATCATGATGCAAAGAGCTAAACATCACCTTTCTTACAATCCATTCATCCCCAGATTTATTTGAGCCTGATATTGTGTGATCTGGATGAATTCATTCAGGTACACACATTATGATCTATATGCATCACTTGGACACTATGTGAATATAAGCAGAGCAGAAGAGAAATGTAAAAAGTGCTTTGAAAGACACTAATCACATGGTGCAGCCGTCCTGAATGTACATTTCCTACAGCGTCGATGCTATTCAGTTTGTATATAGAGAGGAACTCAATGAAAAGACAGCGTGTGGCTGGCTGTGAGGATGCTGCAAAAATTAGACATGTTCTCCGATTCCTGAGACACCCACAGCCTGTTCAGAGCCAGTTCTCTCCCATCACGACAGGATTCGCTTTGTGAATGGAGAGAGTCGTGATGAGGGTGTCATTAACACGGCGAAAAAACTAGGACAATACTGCAGATTATGTGCAGCTGCAAACCTCATCCTGTGAATCAGATGTATGAGTTCAGTGTGACATGGTGCCATTCGCAGCCTCTACATTAACATCTCAGGAAATACTTCCTCGTTACACGACTTTAACAAACATTAAATGCTGTTGAGATACTATTTTTATGAGCCCAAAGCCACCGTATTGTTATTTTTCTGTATTTTTTAGTAACATTTATATTTACAACTGAAAACTCTCCTCAAGTAAATGCATATTATATTTTTAAAATTGAGACTAATTACATCATTACGATAGGAATGAAATGAAAGACATTTGTGTGGTCTCAATTTACCTATTTACCTCTAATTTATTTTACTATACATAGCAGCTTATCACATTTAAGTTAAATTGTCAAGTTGTTTATTTTGTTTTCTATTATACTGCCTTACATGTACTTATCTGATTTCTTTTTCCTACAGTACAAAGCCTCTGATGCTTCCTGATCAACAAGTTATTTCACACATTTCTGTGGACAGCACTCAAAGGACAAATGACACCTAACAGATTTGGAAACAACTAAGTACATTTACTCGAATACTGTGCTTCAGTAAAATTTACAAGGTATTTGCACTTTGTTTAAATCTTTTCATTTTGTGGTACTTTGTACTTGTACTCTACGCTACATTTCATAGAGAAATATTGTAGTTTTTACTCCATTTATTTGACGGCTAAAGTTACAGTTAATTTTAAGGTATTTTACAGGCAATACAAACTGTATAATTAGCTCACAAAATATGATGCATTGTTTAAAGGTAGGATTTGGCGACATCTTGTGGTGTGGTTGCAGATTGCAACCAACTGTGTACACTCCTCCCTTTCTAAGACTGCGGTAACTGCACTCTGCTGCTCACTTTACTGCAGTTTCACAAGCGTGACGGAGAACTACGGTGTCCTTCAGGTAACGTAAAAACGTGAAAGTCTCTCTCTAGAGCCAGTGTTTGTTTTGTCCGTTCTGGGCTACTGTAGAAACATGGTGGAGCAACATGGCGGACTCCGTGAAGAGGACCTGCTCCCTGTGTAGATATAAAGGGCTCATTCTAAGCTAACGAAAACACAACAATGATTCGACGCTAATGAAAACATAGTTATTAATATTATATTCCATTTCTGCTGACGGATCCCCCGAAATGTTACACAGTGTTCCTTTTAGATTGAACTACCCAACAGTATACTGTATAAAGTAGTTTAAAAAGCTCCACTTTGACTGTCTACACTTTTAAATTGCTGCTTATAAGTTAAATTAAGACTATGTAACTTTTTCCTGAACACCATAAATGCTGAAATGTAGCTTAACAGTTTTGCAAGTAAGAAAAAGTCATTAAAGTCCACAAACTAGCTCAGTAATGCAGTAATACAACAATATTTGGGTGTTTTAATGAGTAGTTTACTTCAGTAAATGATCTTAGTACTTCTTCCACCACTGTTACTGTAGGTACATTTACTTAAAGGAACAGTGTGTAACATTTAGGGGGATTTATTGGCAGAAATGAAATATATTAATAAGTATGTTTTCTGTAGTGTATAATAACCTGAAACTAAGAATCGTGTTTTCGTTACCTTAGAATGAGCCGTTTATATCCACATAGGGAGCGGGTCCTCTTCACAGAGCTGGCCGGCATGTTTCTACAGTAGCCCAGAAAGGACAAACCACTGTGTTAACATTTCCTGCCTTGGCCGGAGTCTATAACGTTACTCGCAGCTGAGTTAATCCCTGTCACTCCACTCAGCCGTCGGGAAACAAGACACGGGAAACCTCTGTTGGTCTTGAGGAGCTGCAGCTTTTATTTTTGCACAAACTGCAACTTCCACTGTACATTCACTTGATATTCTCAAAGCTAACTTATGGTACATGTCCACAGGGGTGGTTTTTATCGCGAGGGATCGCCTCGCTTCCCAGCATTGGACGCTTTGATGGGCTGCCACTAGACAGAAGGCACCTGATTGGACATACACTCTCCCTCATGGGCTGCTGCTACCAGCTTTCAAACCAGAAACAACATGGTGGCTCGTTTGGAAACTTTTTTCTCTTATTTCACGAAAATAGTTCACCGAAATGTGTTTCTGAAAACATTTTATCGAGAAATAAGCCATGCAGTTGCTGAATCTGTCTTTATTTTGGATTGACAACGATCAGTTTAAAAGTTTCTTGGGAGTTTCCAGAGGTGGCGAGTCGCGTCGGACGCCCATGTTTAGCATAAAGTTGCCTAGACCTCAACTTTATGCAAATCAGGAGCGGGCGACGTGACGGTCCGTCTCTCGAATCGCGCCGCCACGCTACCAGAATGCATTGCACGGCAGCTTACATAAACAATTAATGGAAAGCGTGGAAAGGACGGATGCTGTGGACACGTACCTTAACTCTGTCTGCTGCTTCAATAGCTCACTTGTTTGCTCACAACATCGCTCTCTCTCTCTTGCTTCACCACTCACTTCCCATGCACACACACTCTACACACTGGCTCTGCAACCTCACCACTAGATGCCGCCAGATGTTTACACATTGTACCTTTAAATACTGTAATTTAATGAAATTTTGAGGTACTTGTAATTTGCTTGAGTATTTGCATTTTGTATTATTTTGTACTTCATCTCTACGACATTTCAGAGAGAAATATTGTACTTTTTTTTTTACTCCACCACATGTATTTGACTGGTGCAGTTACTTTGCAGATAAAGATTTTAAATACAAAACATGTGATCTTAAATTAAACTACTAAACTGCTACCAACAGTCTGCCTGAGCACCACCTGAGCACCACCTGGACAACACATGACAAACCACTGAATTTGATTTGTGTTTTAATTTGAAGTGATGCTTGGACACCTGCCAAAATCTATTTCTATCATAATGTGTTTATAAGCTGCTCTGAATACGACAGGCCGAGTCTTTCCCCTGATTTTAATAGATTTATGATCCCTCCACCTCAGTCATTTGTGTGAAACTTTTGGCCTTTCAACACAATATAATTTACACAACTATAAATACTTCACCCGCTGTGACCATCCTCCTCAGTTTCACTCTGTGCCACTGGGTGAGAACAACTGGGTGCCTCTATGAATAGGAGTCCTTGGCTTTGGGCTACGGCTAAGGCATATTTAACAGAGGTCTTTCTCTGAACTTAAAGCTTACACAGCAGAACAAAAGCCTTTAAACTTATAGTTGAACTTCACCTCTGAGTTCAAAATGGCATCCTGCAGAGCAAAAAACTGTAATTTCACAGTGCACGTCCTTTTACAAAAACTGCAACTCCCTGTGTGCCCAAAAAGCAGTGAATGCAGAGAGACTGTGTATTGACGGAGTCCGTCCACAGTATGGAATTGCAGAGAGCTATTATTAGCCTCTAACAAGCCCAAGATGAAGTTGAAGCTAACTAACTGCAGTGCAGCTGAGATCCATTATGCTGTATTCAGTATCTAGAGGAGCGGCACTAAAATGGCTGATACTCAATGTGCAGTGAAGGTCAAGTCGCCCATCTCTATAAATATAATGGTCTGTCCCCCAGGATGTTCCACACTGCTGGCATTTCCACCATCTAAAGCGACACCGCGGCTCAAATCTGCCACAAATTTGCATGTGATTGAATGCCAGAGGCACCCGACTACTAGCAGGCCTCTAATGATATTAGTGGTAAAACAGATGGGAGGAGGGGGGGAGACAGAGGGGACAACACACACACAGAGGGGGGAGGAGGTGTTTATGAATGGAAGGAATGAGGTTTTCCTCCCCGCTGACTGTAGTGGCTGTCATGTGGCTGACTGAGATATCACTTACAGGGGACACTGAACACTGCAGGTTGAACAAACAGCTCACACAAACACCAGTAAATACGATATATAAAAACATAAATCCTGCAACTTCTCACCTGGTGCATCGCTAATTCATTCAAAAAAACAAAAAAACTTACCATCGTTCCATTTATCCGTCAGCTCTCTCAAACCAGGCGTACTTTATGCCATTATCACAGCAGTACCTGAAAATAATCTTGACATGATTGTGTGTTTCCATGGCAACCATGCCAATGTCTGTAGCCAGTTTTTTTTTTTTCCCTCCCCGGTTCCTGTCTACATATATAATTACCACCACAGATTACAGCACCAAGACTGCAGAAATGAGCTTCAGCCACACAGCACGTCAATATGTGATCATACAGGTTATACTTCTGGTGCTGATAGGCATTAAAATAGAGCTACTAACTGTGTAAATTAGCTTGAAATCATATAGAAATAAAAGACAAATATTTGCTGGGTCTTTAATATAAAATGCCTTCATTTGAGTCATATGCATATATCACAATATGACAAAAATTTGCAAAATTAAATGTGAAATTGATGTTCAATGCACTGTTTAACTCCTACAATATATATTATACTATACTAGAATAAACTAGAGCTGAAAGGATTAGTCGCTTCGTAACTGGTTTTTCCCGGTTCCTGTCTACATATGTAATTTACCACCACAGATTGCAGCACCATTACTGCAGAAATGAGTGGAGAATATGTGATTGTACAGGTTAAAATGGAGCAACTTGCAGTGTAAATTAGCATAAATCCTATATAAAGAAAACGGCAAATATTATCTGGGACTTTAACCTCTTTTACCCGACAAACCCGGTACCGGCTTCGGCTGAGCTGTGTGTTAAAACACTGCCTTTAAACACTTTATAAAATGCTGTGGTGGTCTTTTTTTCCGAATAGTTTCTAAAAGACGAGGCCTTAACACTAATCAAACAACACTCCAGGTGTATAACGTCCAAACAATGTTTATTTAGCAATGATTTCAATATTTTAGTTACAAAATCAACACACGAGAAATTGTATTTTTACTTTATCATATTTTTGTTTTTATATTGAATGTACATACTTGACTTTGGATTCTTTTTTGTTATCTTATTTACATTGTTATTGATCTTATTTGTTATTATCTAAGTCTAACATGATTATATTTTATTATTATAATAAAACTACTCCATTTGGAGTAAAAATTATACAATTCAGTTGTTTTTTTATTGATTTTATACAGTGCACAATGGTAGACTCTGGTGATGCACGGGGTAAATGTCATGGCCAAAGGCTCCACTGTGTGCACATGACCTCCTGTAGTGGAAATCAGTAGTATTTTATAGCCAGATTCCCTTTCAAAAGGCCAAATGGAGAGTCTGCCTGGTCCTATCTTTACTAAAACCTCTGTAGAATCTATGTGCTTTGTGTTATTTATATCTGCTTTGGCACAGTTGTAGTCAAGGAGTTGTTGAATGAATTCAGTGGCATCATTACTATAACGGTGCTATCCACTGTCTAATGTGTAATACATTTTAGTCGAGGATAAAAATGTAATTTTTTCCTTTGATTCATCACAATTTCCTCAGGCATAGTAACAGTCACAACGTTACTTACACTGGTAATGAATTCTCTGAGGTCTTACCTATCCATAGAGACCAAGATCATGCATACAGACCTGGTAGTTGTGGAGCTATTCTTGATTTATTTTGGATGTGTCTAGGCGAACCACACCTTCCAGCACCCTATAAGGGCTTAAGAGGTTAATATAAAATCTCTTCATCAAGGTCATATGGATATCACAATATGACAAAAGTTTGCAAAATTAATTTGAAATTGATGTTCAATATACTCTATTTAACTCCTACAATATATATTATAATATACTAGAGCTGAAAGGAAGGATTAGTCGCTTAGTAACTTTTAGTAACTTTGCGTCACCTTGTACTGTCTAGTGTTGTAAACTTGTGTTTCTAACAACTGTTTTATTGATTGTTTATACTGTTTTATTGTTTTTAATTCATTTTTATGCATGTAAAACACTTTGTGAATCATGTGAAGCATGAAAGGTGCTTTACTAAATAAACTTATCATTATTATTATTATATTACTATCAGCAAATAGTTTGTTAATCGATCGATTGATTCATGATTTCAGTAACTTTTTAAGCAAAAATCCACTCGTTCCAGCTTTTTTTTAGCCTTCTCTAACAGTAAACTTTGGAGATTTGGACCAATGGCCTGACAAAACTCATTTTATAGACGATTAATCCAAACAATTAATCCTTTATTCAAGAAAATAAAATGCTAATTAATTGATTAGTCTTCTATGATAATAAACTAAAGATATTTGAGATTTTTGGGACTCTTGGTCACACAAAACAAGACATTTGAACATGTCAACTTTTACTTTTTGAAGTTACTATTTTTGTGATTTATTGGTGCAAATTTTTTATTTTTTTATAGCCTCAAATCATAACAGAAGTTATTATATATGTTATACTGTGTGATTAATCAATTAATCAGGAAAATACTCAACAAATTAATCTTTAATGAAAATAATCATTAGCTGCAGCCCTACACTAAAAAAATATATATATATTAATTTTGTTAGTTTTCGTTTTAGTTTAATTACAAAAAATAGGGAATTTAATACAAATCTATGTAATGATGTGATCAACACTTCATGTTAGTATTCCTTCATATGTCAAAGCTTCATATGTGACATGTCAGTGATATTTTAGCTTTAAGCTCATTTTACAATCATGAACATTTTCACTTAAATGTGTCAGCCCTACTGTATGCAGCCTTCAATCCACTCTACATGTGTCCTCTTATGATTTGCATCCTCACATCTTCCTGCTGTTGTTGTTGTTGTTGTTGTGTAGGGGATCAGCTGTGATGTGCAGGTCCCAGGCTGGGGAAAGCCTGCTGCTGAAGGGGGAAATGCACGGACGTGAGAACCCCTTACGAACCCCCCATCTGCACGTCATGGAACATTTGCAGAACAGGGACCTCCCACCTTAAAGGCGTGCAGCAGCAGAGAGCAGACACAACACAGAGAAAGCTGCCCTGCACCGGACTCACCATCTTAGGTGACAAATGCACCCCTTCTCTATTGTGATCGGCGGCGGAGGATGCGAGTAATTACGCCTTTAAAAACACACACAGTATGAGCGAACAGAGGCTTACCGGTCACTGTGCAACATGCAGATCACTTCAGTTCACTCACATTGTTCTGATGCATGACAGGGAACCTGGTTTTCTTGGGTCGTCTGTGCACAGCAGGGTGTAGAGAGAGACGTTTTGCGCCGTCAGCTCGCTTAAAATGTCATACAAGGCCGAGGTGTTGTTACAGATGTGAGCAGCAGGGGGCGCCAACAGGACGCAGTAAGAACTGAGGTAATCCAGGAGAGCACAAGTTTATACAGTACAATCAAAAGTTATATGATTTAGTTTAAGGATATTCTTTTTTTTAACATGCAAATATTAGATTATATATAAAAAAAAGATGGTGCTTGAAGACTTCATTTATTTTATTCAAACATTCCTTCACATTTAAACATTCACCAAATTGACCAGAGCTGCATAATTGCATGAAAATCACAGTAGGCTTAAAAAATAATCACAAAATTTTGATTAAAAAATCATTTTTTATGTCAGAGGTCACATGTTGAATAATGCATTATGTCAAACTAAAAATTACTTTTATATCCCAAAGTTAAGAAACTCTAGCTAGACTGGTGGAAGAAGTACTCAGATATTTTACTTCAGTAAAAATAGTAATAACACAGTGTTACAATACTCTGTTACAAGTAAAAGTCCTTAAGTAAAAGCACAAGTATTAGCATCAACATATACTTACAGTACCAAAAGTACTCATTATATAGAATTGCCCATTTCAGAATAATAATAATAATAATTAATGTACATTGTAGTGGTCACCACATCTTTATATGAGCTTGTTAAGACTTTGTGATGTATGTCTGTAAAAGCGCTATATAAATAAATTTTACTTATTATATTTTTGGGTTATAATTAGTGATGAATTAATTTGTTCATCACTTTAATGTTGCAGATGGTAAAGATGGGGCTAATTTCAACTACTTTATAAACTGTTGGGTAGTTTAACCTATAATAATAATAAATCATAATTTATTAGTTGATTTATATTTTGTAAGATATCAAATAAATATAGTGGAGTAAAAAGTACAATATTGGCTCCCAACATGTAGTGGAGGAGAAGTTAAAGTATATGAAACATACAGTACATAAAACACAGTACATAAAATGGAAATACTGAAGTAAAGTACCTCAGTACATTCCACCACTGGAGCTAGAACATAAGACTTAAATCATAAAAGTAACCCGGATCAAAAACAATGATCATGTATTCATGTAAAGTACTTCAAAAAGATCATTTTTATGTGCAACTCACAGACAGTTAGGGCTGACCCGAAAGCTTCGAAGCTTCGACCGTTGCCATGGTATTCCCCCCTCCAAATCACTATTCGAATGCTTTGTTTTTATTTTTATGTATATATAAGCATGTAATAATAATTTAGAAATCCCAGAATAGCCCATGAAATAGGGAATAATCCCCCAACATTATTAATTATTATTTGTTATTCTCCAACGGATATCGCCGTTTGTTGTGTGTAGAGGTGCGTGTGTGTACAGTAGTGCGGTAGCGGCACTGTCCCGGGCACTGAAACTGGGGAGATGGAGACAGATAAACATGTCAGCCTGCCACTGCGGTGCTCCGTAAAGCTTCAAATACTTTTGAATATTTCTCACCGCAGCTTTGAAGCCCAAAAAAAATTGTATTCGGGACAGCCCTACAGACAGTGATTCAGTGATTCAGTGATTCAGTGATTTAAACATCTAAAATAAAACGCTGGGTCCTTCTCTCGGCCTGCAGCTCTGTCAGTTCCTCTTCAGCTGATCTGGTTTCCCTTTAAGCGGCACCTGTCAGCTTCAGTGTCCAGGCCCACTGGCAGGGCATCTGGCTGAAGGACAGCTGTGGCAGGAGGACCCTCAGCCCGCCGGGCTTCACCGGCTCCCACTGCACAGACCCGTGACCCAGAAGCACCACCTTTTTTTTATTTTAGAACAAAAGAAACACAGGAACAAACGTTGACATGTTGACAGAAAGAGAGGAAAAAAGAGAGAGAGAGAGCTGCTCTGTGAATGAGTCAGCCTAATTTCCCAGGATGCAGTGTGGTTATTGGACATTCCACCAGTTAGACCGATATATATTGAGCCTTTAATTAAATACTGGCCAGTCATTTCTTTCTCTGCTAATATGATGGAGGTTCTTCTCTGACCACAGCTACACTACAGTCTGTAAAACCAGCTCTACATTTCTTTAGAGCTGCAACGATTAATCGATTAATCAATTAGTGGTAAGAAAGAAAAAAAAGTCACAAGCTCAACAAAAATCCCCCCAAAAAATGTTTATTTATGTAGCCTAAATTTATGAATCATTCAAATAATAACTCAAAATCAGCAGGATGAGGCATGTAGAGACAGCTGTTTACGCCAGGTGGGGGGGTTGTGAACACCAACCTGATTATTCTGAGGGGTCGCGACTCAAAAAGGTTGAGAACCACTGTTCTGGAAGACCTCAAACATACCATTGGCATTTCTGAGCTTCTGTTTCTTGTTACTTAGCAGTCAAATCGAATATGCTGTCACTTGTATATATTGTCAATAAGCTAATAGGTTGACCGAAGCTCTAGTCTTACCTGAGTCTGTCCTTGTGTGACCACAGGTTCATTCAGAATCACAGATCCATTATTGGGCCACTGCAGTAAAGTGGCAAAGATGCTCTTTTCCTGTGGTCTGAAAGTGTACCTGTCAACATAAACATGTAAGTATTATCAATAATACAGGCTTCTGTATGAGGTTAAAACATATCATGAACAATATCTGATCTTATTGCACTTTAGTTTGTTTGACATGAGAAGGAGGACAAACCAACCAACACAATGAATACCTTTATCATCATCAATAAAATCACTTATCATCCTCATCAGTAAAATCACATACTATTTACTCACTCACTTAGTTACGCAATGCATGAATTTTACTTGGTAACTTTTGGCTAAATAAACTGTGAAGAAATACACAATATGAGCTGACACAAAAAAAATCCTCCCTTCACATTCTGTACAAGTGTTTGGGGATTTTTTTATGTCTAAATATTAAGAACAAAAAGGAAAAAAAATATCTATACTATAAAATTTCCTTTAAAAAGCTTGGTTGGTTGCTGCAGACCACACAAATTATATACAAACACACATATAAGGGACCCACCAGATGTTGGGAGTGACGGCGTCCTTCTGAACCCGCCATGCTGTTGTGTTGTAGATGGACTCCCCGTTGACCTTCAGCCACTGACCCACCTGCCTCAGACGCTCCTCAAAGATGGGAGCGATCCTTCCATCGTGTGTCGGCCCGACGTTCATCAGCAGGTTTCCCCCACAGGACACAGTCTCCACCAACGTCTGAAACACCAGGTTGGACTTTATAGAAAATACTTTCCTGCACTAAGATTTCTTCACAGCTAGAGGGCGCTGTTGCTCCAGAGCAAATAGGACTGAAACCAATTTTCATAGTCAATGAATCATTTAAGCCATTTTAACCAAAAACGCCCAAAATTCACAGGTTGCAGCTTATATAAATGTAAATATTTGCTGATTTCATAGGTTACGTAATAAAACAGTTTACAGGCAAATGAGATATTGAAGTCTCACCGCTACAAGCTGCTCGATGTTGAGGTAATCTCTGAGAGGAGCGTTGCGTCTGTAACCCCAGGACTTTGTGTCGATGGTCATGCAGTTTTCCCACTTGTGTTTGAGCAGGTGTCCTGGCTGGTAGCGATCAGCGCAGGTGTAATATCCTCCGTGCTTGCAGATGCAGTCCTTGCCCCAGCGGTCATTCGTCACCACCGTGTCTCGTACAGGACTGTGAAGAAACACAGGTTAATGTCACGCTGGCTGCGTAAATGATAAATCTAATAGAACACACACATACTGTATAAATTAATAACTACCTGTCATTATAGAGCCAGGCTAAGAAACCTGTGCTGTTCCAGTACTTGTCAGGTGCGTTTCCATCCCCATCAGACCACAGCACCTCTGGTTTGTACTTGACAATGAGCTCATAAAGCTCAGGCAGAGATTTAGTGGTTGGAAAGTAGTTTGTAGTGAAGGCATTGGCAGCGTCCTGTTCAAAGAGCGGATTAAACCACTCAAAGAGAGAGTGATACAGCCCTAAACGCAGGTCACTGTTGGCACGGAGGGCACTCGCCATTTCATCTACCAAATCTCTTTTTGGTCCAACGTCCACTGCGTTCCAGTTCCACGAGTTTTTTGAGCCCCATAGTGTGAAACCTGAAACATATATAGATAAATCAATACATCTCCTGCACGGCTGAAATAATGCAGCATGGCACTGATATAATGTCCTTGTTTTAGCACTTTGTGACAATAAAGTAACTTAAAATAAGAAAATAAATACGGAGAGGTGGGGTGTCGATGGTGTGCTGTACCTTCATGGTGTTTTGTGGTCAGGACGATGTACTTTGCCCCCGACGAGGCAAAGATGTCCGTCCACTCTTTGGCATCAAAGAACTCAGCAGTGAACTGCGATGCAAAGTCTTGATACTTGAATTCTGGAGGATAATTTCTCTGCATGAAGTCAACATACGGCTTTAGTTTTTGTGACTGCCAGTACCACCTGGAACAGGAAACAAACACAAAACAGCCATAACATTGACAACATTTTGACCACTGACAGGTGAAGTGAATAACATCGACTATCTCGTTACAATGGCACCTGGCAGTGGGTGGGATATATTAGACAGCAAGTGAACATTTTGTCCTTGAAGTTGATGTACATACATCGGTGTATGTATACCTACAGTATGCTTGTAGGTATGTATACCTACTATACCTTGTAGGTATGTATACCTACAAGAATACCGTGCATACACACATACCTACATAGGTACACCCTCATACATTTCTAAGTCATTCTCTCTAGTATTGTTGCAGGTCCAGTTTTAGCAAGTCTATAGGCCTACTGCAGGTACAAAGTAGGTCCAAACTAATTTTTTTTTTTTTTTTTAAAGTAAATTTTTAAAGATATCTGAGAAGCAATGCATAGCACTTCCTTTGTAAACAGCTGTAAATCAAACTGGTGAATTTCAGCAGGTGCTGTTCTCACATATAGACCTTGTCAAACTTGACCACAATTGTATTTCCTGATGCATTGTTTGTTGATGCAGCAGCTAACAGGAAGTAAACTTGGGCGTTTTTGCAAGTATCTGGCGATAAAATACATATACAGGGGTTACGATTCAATATATTGCGATACTGAAAGCAAGGCGATATATTGCGATTTTTAAAAAAACAAATTTTAGGCAAATTGTGATAGTATAAAGAACACATCATCATATGCATAAAATCTGAGTAAAAATAGTTAACTTTTTTAATGCAATCAGAACAATGGGATCTGCATTTGCATTTATCACAGTCAATGTAACATCCAACATCATAGCACTGCTTTGAGAGGACACATATCTTTGCAAATAAAGTACTGACTGAGTTCATCTTTGCATGTAAACTATTAATTAAACATCGGTAACAGTACACAGCTCAAACTTGTGCAATTTTGTTAATAGTCTGTTTATTGTCAACACTGTATATATTTTGCTTTTTTTTTTTTTTTTTTACTGTGTTGTATCTTGCTTTTTGTTTTTACTGATGCTTCCTTGTTTTTTGCACTATCCCCTTTGCTGATGTAAGGAATATCTTGTCTTGTCTTATCTTATCTTATCTTATCTTATCTTATCTTATCTTAAACTGGTCAAGCTGGTTACCAGCTACCAACTCAAGCTAGATTTT
>CAKAKR010062962.1:5149-22744 GCA_916700685.1 Adelosebastes latens
TAATTCTTGTCTGTGGCGTGTGTGTGAGTGTCAGTTATTCTGTATTGTGTTCACTCAGTTGCCAGTTTATTAAGTACACCTAGCTAAAACAAATGCAATGTAATACAACAGTCCAGTACAATAAATCCTACCTTCATGAACATTATAATGTTCGTGTTTCTATTATTTTGCCCCCTCCATTTATATCAATGAGGGTAGGCTAAATAACAGAAAGCACAAACTACATTCTCCAAAATGGTCATAAAGTTGAATCAAACCAATTTCAACAAACACTGAACATTAATTAACCCTTTAACTGGAGTATCAGCACTCATTTAATTGGCTATGAATATTTAGTGCTGTGGTCTTCAATACAGTGTTGTTTTTTCAGGATTTGGGTAATACTTTAAAGGTCCCATATTGTAAAAAGTGAGATTTTCATGTCTTTTATATTATAAAGCAGGTTTAAGGGATATATAAATACTGTGAAAGTATCAAAACGCTGAATCCACAGAGAAATACACACCGCTCGTATTCAGAAACTGCGTTTGAAACAAGCCGTCAGGATCTATGTACATTTGTGATGTCACAAATCTACAATATTTAGACAATTTCACAGTTTTAAACATAAACATTCTAAATGTGTCCCAGTTTATTTCCTGTTGCAGTGTATGTGAATGAAATCAGCTGACAGGAAGTAAACATGGACCCAAGCTGTTTCCTAGTAACGTAATTCCGTTGCCATTCCGTTGAAATTTGTTAAAACGGAGCGTTTCTGACAGAGGGTGAATACAGGTATTTTCAGACAAACAGTTTGAGAAAAAGAATGTTGTTTGAACATTAAAGCATGTAAACATGTTCTAGTAGAAACCCAAAATACAAGTATGAACCTGAAGATGAGCATGATATGTCCCCTTTAAGACATCTGATATAAAGGGTAAATTGTAAATAATGGCTTTAATAAAGGTTAATACCTACAAACACTTTTATGATGATCAAGGTATTAGCCATTAACAAAGCAAAGATCTTTGTAAAAGATAACTAAAAAAGTTTCAAAGTTCATTATTGACCTTGTAAACAACGACTAAACTGATATTCTAAATCAAAATATTGAGAAGGTTTCTCATTATTTTGAGATACACTGTAAAAACAAAAAAGTAAATAACGGAAATTTTCCGGCAGCAGGGGCACCAGAAAATGTCTGTTAAAAAATGGAAAAATACTGTCCTTTAATTAACATAAATAAACTGTAAAACAAACCCAGTAATTATCTTTATATAATTAGCCTTTATTACTGTAATATTACAAGAAATATTTTACTTTTAAAATGTATTTATTGTTAGCATAGTCATACACCGTATATCTAAGACCATTTACATATAAATCACAAATGAAACATGTAATTTTACGTTGCAAAAGCCCAGATTTACATTAACTCAGAAGTTTTGCAAAAAAAATCTGTATTTTTACAAGAAATATTTTTAGAATTCCATGAAATCGTTTTCTTCTAACATAAATTAATTGTTAAAATAGAGTCATAAACATCTAAAAAACAGAATAATTATCTTTAAAAATGATCAAGAAAAGCTTAAATACAGATAATTACGATTGTGATTACAAAAAATACTGTAAATCTAAGACCATTTACGTATAAATCACAAATGAAACATGTAATTCTTACATTTTTTTTTCTGTCATTTTGAAATACAGACAAAAAATGTAAAATGTCTTGAAAAAAACTAAAAAAAATGTTTGTTTTTTTACAGTGTATGTCATTATTTTTCAGATGCTAGCTCATTATTTTAAGATGCTAAGTCTTTATTTTGAGATGCTAAGTCTTTATTTTGAGATGCTAAGTCTTTATTTTGAGATAGTTTGTCATTATAATGACTTACAGGTTGTTGTTTTTTTAGCATAGAAACTCATGGGTTGGTCACACAACCTAAATACAATCTCGATTGGATGGATCAATGGGCTAACTATGTTACAAGGTTACAGTGAACCTCATACTTTACACGTACAACTGGTAATCTCATACTAGATTAAAAGTGTTTTTTATTATCAATATTTATTACCGTCTGTCTTCCACAATCAGACACTAACTCGGACGATGCAGAGGGATTTGATTGATTCTGTAAATTGAATGAGTAAAATCAAATTTGTGGCTTTCATAGATCCAACACTAATAGCGTTGCTACATGATTTGTATTTTCGCCGAGGACCCCTTGAATACACTTCAACATCCACATATTTGGATGCAGAGAACAGACCATCTATAGTTGTAGCACACAGATTCCTCTCCTCCCTACTTTGTCCTGTGCCTCTGGAGATGGTAGTAATACTTGTATCGCAGAAGAGCACTTAAAGCTCCTAATATAATTATCTATCAGTTCACAGCGGCGGACAAATGAGTTCAGCCTGGAGATGGCTTTATTTCCCTGTGGAGCATCCTCTCCCATACCAACTGATTCTCCGACTCTACCTCGCAGCTGCTTACATTAACAAACACATAACGTAATAGGGGCCTATTTATATTCCAACACATTCTCCGTTCACTTGAGCTTTTTCTGCTTGTCTCCCCCCCCACAACAAAAAAAAACTTTTTACCTCAGGTTATCCTGACTCCAAACTCATCCCTGAGTTGAATGATAGGGCAGGGGACATGGCCAGTGGACAGTGGGCAGTTCGCAGCGGCTGCTCATAGGTTGGCAAGGGCACCATCTGGCCTGCTTTGGTCCAGTGGCTTCTAGCTGGTGGTGGCACGAGGCCAGTGGGCACCTGAGTAGTGGTGGCACAGCAGGGCACACTGGTCCTCCAGCTGGCTCCTAAATGTCCAATTTTCCGTGGCAGTGCTGAACCCTCTGCAACAGATGCCGGCACCCACAGGGAGTCCACTTCACTGCCTGTCCTATATTCACCGTTAATGACCACACATATCATTGTGATAGTGGCTGGCGAAGCAAGGCAGACAGAGAAAAAAGTCAGTTTTACTTTAGCAGAGAGTTTAAATGCATTAGCATGCAATTTTTTGTGCTTTATGACAGCTTTTTCATTACGTTTTTTCGGTGATCTTCCATTCTTCAAACGGCTCTAATTGGACTGTAAAATTCACGGAGCTGTTAAAGAGATCTTTGTGGAGAAAGAGAGAACAGGAGCATGCAATCACTTGGCAGTTATCATCTATAATGTATCATACATTAACGTATAGTGTAACGTGGAATATTTACCTCATATCACTGCAGTGTAAACTTTCTCTTTCACAGTTTCCAGAAATGTGCATGATTGACTGAATGCACAAACATATAGAGCCTCAGCCAGAACAAGAAGAGAAGTCACTTTGAGTCGCCGTATTTGTCTGGATGTAAACAAACATGCAGACAAGTACAAATGCTCCACAGTCCCACGGTGCCGCTGGCTTTGTTTTACAGATTTAACTTTGGCTGCAATAATCAGGATAGCACTGATTCACTTACATTTCTGTACAAGCCTCTCCGGAACCTTGTCTTTTTTATCCAAGCTAGCAGCGTGGCTCTAAGGATGGAGATGTGGTTCGTTCCACCACTTTGGTCCAGATTAAAATATCCCAACAACTATTGGATGGATTGAAAGGACATTCGTGGTTCCCAGATGATGAATCCTCCTGACTTTGTTGATCACCTGTAGCGCCACCATGAGGTTGACATATTGGGTTTTTGGTGACATATCTCAACAACTGTTGGATGGATTTTGTACACACATTTATTGACCCAGTGACGTTTCATTCAACATTCAACCATCAAGAAAAATACCTGCAAAATGAATGACGTTCCCATCAGCCTCAGATGAACTATGTGTTTAGTTTCAATTACCAAATCTTGGACAACGTACGAGCTAGTTCTGTTGGAGCATACCCCGACCCTTAGTCCTGTTTCCCTTTGTAACATAATTGGAGAGAGAGATTTTTTACTTTTTTCTGACTTTTTATGACATACTATGAAATTACTCTTCATGTAATTTTATGATATAATGTATTATGACTTTTTATTATCACATTTTTCATGAAAAACTATACTGTGACTTTTTTTAATGACATTTTTATGACATAATATACTATGACTTTTTTATAGCATACTAAAATATATCATAAAAACTGTGTTAAAAAAGTCATAGTATAGTATGACGTAAAAATGTCATTAAAAAAGTGATAGTATAGTATGTCAGTAGTAACTGCTACTAATCCCTCTGTGTTTGAGCTCTACTTCCGGGGGCGTGGTTTCATGGAGAGCTCACCTGAGAAAGCAGCCACAGGACTCCAGCTGATGTCAGTTACCTGGTTAGGCTGAGCCAGGTAGTCCAGGAACAGAGAGCTACATGTTGATGAGAGTTTGGTGATTTTGTAACCTGTTTATGGTCACTAGTAAAAATCAAAACTCTGGAAAAAATCCTTACATGACTGTTGCTGAAGTCATAGTATAGGAGCCCATGTCGTAAAAACTAATTTAAAAATATTTTTGGTGGAGGACTCTGAAGTAATGAAAAGCCATTCAACCATTGTCAGATTATTTGGACAATGCACATAACAGAGAAAAAACCCCACAAAAAAGTAGTTTGCCGAGGGAGACGTGAGATGCAGATTGAGTTATAAAATATTTCAAACTACATTTTTGTTTTGTTTCCTTTCATTGTCCAAAGAATCTCACAATGCTGAAATGTGCTTTTATATTACGTCAGTCCTCCACCAAGGTCAAGAATGAACTTTAACGCTCAAAAATTGTGTTGAATACTGTTGCATATCTTTTATAGATGTACAGCAGATCTCTATTCTATTATTGTAGGTATGACACATTAAACAAAATATTCAATTTAAATAAATACAGGATTTTTCCTGCACCTTTCAGCAGTGCAACAGTGTCCTATTCATATTCATCACTAAATTCTTCACTTGATTTCTAATTTTGAACAATTAGAATAAAACCAAATCCCCATTTCCCCCCCCCCCCCCCCACAGAGGAATAGTAAAGCAGACGTCATTATCACAAACCCACGTCTGGGGATTCAGTCCTCAAAGTGAGTTGTTGGATGTGTTGAGAAATAAATCCGAGTCACATGTTCCTCTGTAAGGTATCAGAAACCTGCAGAAGGAATACGAGAGGAGTTCTGTTTCCCTTGTGGCCACTGGGGATAGAAACCGTCTCGGTCTTAGTGAAAAGACTGGGGGGTGGGGGTGGGGACCTGCTAGCTGGCTGGGACTGACTGCACTGATAAATTTCACAGGGTCTCCCAGAGTCACGGAGCTGTCAGCACAGAGTGATGGGCCATGCCGGGACATGATACACTGATCTAATTGGAGGATAGCTCAAAGACAGTAGAGGAGATTCCAGTTGATCTGTAGCTGTTGCTCGCCTCCTCTGGGGGACTTTTCTGCTTTATATTTAGCTGTAGAGCAGTATTTTTTGTGTGTGTCTTTTTTGATTTGGTGCAAGAAGACATGTGAATAGAGCAAATTGTAAATAATGTGAAAGGTTTCAAAAACGCCCCCAGAAAGATCAGAGGATGTGAAAAAAGAAGCTTCTTAAAAATGTGATTAAGAGAACGAAAGCAATCGATCACGAATGCTCCCAACACAAATGCAGTCGCCGCATGCATTGAGGAGGTAGTCAATACACTGTTAACACAACACGACATCAACACGGGCATCAGGCTTCAACACCCCACAAACATTTTTGAAACCCCGGTTTTGATGTGTTCTCTCAATTATTGCATGGTCCTCCAAAAAAATCAATATCTCATCTCTCAGCCCAATGGCAGACTTGGAAGAAGGCCTCAGTCAAACAGTTAATACTCTCTGACAGTGAAATATATTTTCCCAGACAAACATCAAGCAACAGTTAAGACCTCAGGTGTTCATACAGCTGCGTGGCTTTCACACAGTCGGTGTTGTTTCATATTATAACATCAAAAAGCACCGAGCTGACACTCTTATCGGGGATAATTTACAGGGTTTGGTGTTGTGGATGCAACTACGCCTCACAGGATACCTGGCTACTGATGATGGACTGCTGCAGAGATTAAACCTGTGGTATCACGGTCAGGGGTTAGTCTGTTTAAACGCTGCTCCATCGACAGTCTTTCATAGCTCACTCCTCTGGATATTTCCTTTACCCGCTGGTTTTCAACCTTTAAAGGAACAGTGTGGCGGTATCTAGCGGTGAGGGTGCAGATTACAACTTCTCCCGTGTGCCAAACGTGTCAGGTTGCGACTGTGGCCGACGCGAAAACGCGAAAGACCCTCTCTAGAGCCGGTTGTTGTAAGAGTCGAGTGCTTAAAGGGGCATATATTTACACTTTACCCATACCAATATTTCTATATACAAAATACACATGACTATTGCCTAATACAGATCAAATAAAATGCACAATAAACTGAAGAGATACCAAACAGAAGCCAATTTAACACAGAAGCCTCTATGAGCACTCCATGAAACCACGCTCAAACAAAGAGGGATTAGTAGCAGTTACTACTGGCAAACTATACTATGACTTTTTATGACATTTTGTTTTATGTCATACTATAAAATTACTTTTCATGTAATGTTTATGACATACTATATTATGACTTATTTTATGACTTCTGTTATGTTATGATAAACTATACTATGACTTTTTTTTTAGGACATTTTGATGGCATATTATATTATGACTTTTTATAGCATACTATAATATATCATAAACAAATGTCATAAAAACATCATAGCACATTATGTCAAAAAGTGATTAAAAAAAATCATAGTATAGTAAGACTTAAAAAAATCAGATAAAAAAAAATCACAATATAGTATGACATTAAAATGTGTGGGTTTTGTTTTTTTGGGGAACGTAACAATGGGGGCTCGTCCGGGACTTCCATAAACCTGTTCTTTGTACAGGTATATTTTGTTGGTCGCTCTTGAAATAATAGTTCACTGCACATACCATGGAGATCAGTCTGGAGTCATTTGTGGAGAATCCCACATGGGAGACGATCAGTTCATGTAGAAAGGCAGACCTAATCCAAATTGCTCATCAGTATGGCTTTACAGTGTCAGCGGGAAGTAACTCACATGAAAAATGTGATGATAAAGTCATAGTATAGTATATATAGTAGTACGGGGGCGTGGTTTCATGGAGCGCTCACCTGAGAAAGCAGCCACAGGACTCCAGCTGATGTCAGTTACCTCGTTAGGCTGAGCCAGGTAGTCCAGGAAGAGAGAGGGGAGTGGGTGGAGGCTTCTGTGTTAAATTGGCTTCTGTTTGGTATCTCTTCAGTTTATTGTGCATTTTATTTAATCTGTATTAGGCAATAGTCATGTGTATTTTGTACATAGAAATGTTGTTATGGGTAAACTGCAAATATATGCCCTTGTTCTGGTCAGAGGGATCATGACAGATGTGGGCTGCAGGTTTCTCTCTCTCCTTGCTCATCACCTGTGATCACCCTCAGCTGTTGATAATCAGCCTGGCTGGGAGGCTATATCGGGTTGGCTGCACCATGCTCAGTTGGTTGTGTGTCTGCAGAGGGTCAACACCTTCAGTTGGCTCTCTGGGTTTACTTTGGGTTGTGTGTTTTGTGGGGTTTAGTGATTTTGAGTGTGCACATCTTTAGCCAGCCTCTACTTCTCTTTTGTGTCCACCCTCAGTGACTCCAAACTTACATTTCATATTGGGCCGATACCTTTTTGTTGTTGGTCTATCATTTCTGGTAGATTTAGTGGCCGGCTGTGGGGAGTTATATTCCCACAGTTTCCTTTTAGAACCCAAGGGACTCCTTTTATTATTATTTCTGTGTGCAGTTTATTTTTGTTTCCCAGTAGCGACCCCTGTCATTCAGGGTTTTGTTTTTTTGGGGAATGTAACAATGGGGGGCTCGTCCGGGACTTCTATAAACCTTTGTGTTTGTTTGTTCTTTGTGCAGGTATATTTTGTTAGTCGCTCTTGAAATAATAGTTCACTGCACAAACCATGGAGCTCAGTGTGGAGTCATTTGTGGAGAATCCCACATGGGAGACGATCAGTTCATGTAGAAAGGCAGACCTAATCCAAATTGCTCATCAGTATGGCTTTACAGTGTCAGCGGGAAGTAACAAACATGAAAAATGTGATGATAAAGTCATTGTATAGTATATATAGTAGTACGGGGGCGTGGTTTCATGGAGAGCTCACCTGAGAAAGCAGCTGATGTCAGTTACCTCGTTAGGCTGAGCCAGGTAGTCCAGGAAGAGAGAGGGGAGTGGGTGGAGTCTTCTGTGTTAAATTGGCTTTCGTTTTTTGTATCTCTTCAGTTTATTGTGCATTTTATTTAATCTGTATAAGGCAATAGTCATGTGTATTTTATATATAGAAATGTTGGTATGGGAAAACTGTAGCATAAAGGGACCACACCTTAATTTCGTTGTGCAATCCTGTTTTGTACAATGACAATAAATAAACCCTGAAAAGCGATGAAGCTAGCTAATTTAAAGGCAATCCACAAACCTCCACATGGCAAAACAGAGCGCTTTGAATTTTTGCGCCTCATTTCACGCAAAATAACAAATGTCAACCTCAAGGTGGCACTAGACTAAAAGTCAGGGGATCAACAACAACACTACGATTCATCCTTTAGGGAATGTGAATATCTTTACAGAATTTCGTGACTATTTAATAGTTGTTGGAAAACAACCGACTTTTCTATCCTCAGGCATCTTGCGTGACTAAAAAAGTAAAAATATGAAAAATGTTAGAAATAACAATAATAGTAGAGCAACTTTTCCTTTATTTCATATCTTATTAATCATCTCGCGACTCCTCAAATCCATCTGACAAGGCATCGGAGAGGTCCCAGCTCTGGTTTGAGAACTACTGCCTTTAAACCAATTTTGTTCACTTTTCCTTCCTCAGACGTTTTCAACCCGATCTGTAACTCATTTACACGTAAACACGTCCTGTAAGCAAATCCTGCCGCGGAACAAAAACACATAACAAATTCAAATTGTTTCCCACTGGCATAAATCAAACAGCGGACGGGCCCAGAGCGCAGGGCTCATACTAATCTAAAGCCGGGTGTCATGTGTACGCTGGCTACATATTCAAGTGTCCTTGTGGAGATAGTATCATTATTTCTCATATCGCCCGTATTAATTGGGTCAGCAGCTGCAAGAAGCTTGACCTGTGCTGTTGCTTGGCAACGATTTCCAAAGCATATAGAAAAATGTAAAGTAGAACTTTTCTCGCTAACCAGATTCAGCAACCTCGTTCAAAAATATTCTATTATTGAATCTCACAAAGCCGTCAAAAGACAATATAACAAAATGTATTAATTTATTGGTAACACAAGGTTTAACAGACGTACAAGTACACTGAGCAAACACCGACAGGAGACTTCCTCTGCTTTAAGAAAGAACGCACAAACACGCAGGAAGTGAAGGGAGCGTCAACGCAATTCAATGAACATAGTATGAACAAGAAAAGAGGAAATCCTCACGTGTAACCTAAACACAATACATTACAAACAGATTAGACCCCCTTCAAGTCCAGAGAGGTTCTGCCCTTTGGTGAGACACTAATGTCTAATGTCCTCGTAGAGCTGTAATGTATAAAAGGATAATTACACAACCAATTATGCTAAATAAATTGACCTCTTCACAGAATGGCCTTTTGTCAAAAACAAGTGTATTAGCAAACACCTACACACAAGCCTCCAGTGAACACACACACACACACACACACGCACACATGACATGCACTATTAAGTATAAAACATCCTTTACAGACACAATTAGACACCTCTGCCTCCACACACACACACATCCACAGGGAATTCCTGTAAGAGGTCTGGAGTGTGCCACCGGAATAATTATTCAGTTTTATATATATATATATAATCAAATAACACATGAATACATAAAAAAAAACTATCAAATTGATTAATTATTAAATTAATTAATTAGAGGTACATTTAAATGGTGTATTAATAAACTATTTAAAGACATGTAAGCAGTGTGCCGACTACAAATTAAATGAAATCCAACCCAACAGAGCAGCAGCAAGAAGCTCTGATCGGCCCGACTCCTGCCGATAGACAGGTGAAGCCCCGTCCCTTCCGGTGGACACCCATGGGACCTTACTTCGGAAATAAATATGAACGGTAGTCAATGACAAATATTTTTTGATTCCGTTTGAATTGCGCCATGAATCACACAGATGTTTATCCATTTAAAACATCAATTTGCAAGTTAAGAAAGTCTCAGTTTGTTGTAAAACTGAAGTATCAGACTGTGAAAATACGTAATTAGAAAGACGACACACCCTAAAGTGTGGTAGTGACGTCTCTCTCTCTGAAGCTACGATGCCTGTGTGTTTCGTACTGGGATGAACTCACACCAGCGACGGGTCTCGTTCGTTCTTTCTCTTCCCAGCTGATAAAAAGACCAGAAGTCGCTGGATAAATCACATCAGGTATGATAACGTTTCATTTGTGCGTGGAACATTGCAAAGTTAGTTAGCTAGCTAGCGTTGGTGACATATATCGTGCGAGACGAGAGATGTAGTTCACCGAGCGGTTTCACGTAAAGACTAGAATGGCACTCGGAGAGCGCAGACCTCCGCCAAGGTGCCTGACTTTAAAAACAGATCACAGCTCACAGCCGGCGGTACGGTGAGGTGGTCGACTTGTTATTATTAACACGTTGAGTTTCCGTGTAACGTATCGACGGATGCCTCTCTCATTCAGCAGCCTTGTTATGTCTGTATAACGTTACACTGAGTTGTCTCTCATCCCGTCATCTACCGCTTTGTTCTTTCTCACCGTGGAGCTCCACACACGTATCTCTCTGCTCGAAGAAGGAAGAAGGGTGGGGTCACGCATCATCGACGCGTCATCAGTCACACTGTGCATGTGTTATACCCTGTGGTCTTAATGCTCAGACTGATCGCAATCCTTAAAAAAAATTCCTGAATCCGGATCGCCACCAAAATCGAATGGATTGTTCATTATGCCACACCCCACCCCTCCAAAGAATTTCATTCAAATCCATCGCAAAGTTTTGGGAGTAATCCTGCTAACAGACAAACAAACAAACCAACGGTGGTGAAAACATAACCTCAGGAAGCAGGTAACTAATTGATACTACGACAAACTGCGACTTTCTTGACTTGCAAAAATGATCTTTTATATTGACAAACATCATGTGTGTGATTCGTGGCGCAATTCAAACGGGATCAAAAAAAATATTTGTCTCTCTCCTTTGACTACCGTTCATGTAGCTGCTGGCCAATCAGAGCTCTGTCTGCTGCTGCTGCTGTGGATTCATCTTCAAGTTATAGAGAGACGTCTTTAAGTTTAAGCAATTCTGAAATGAAAACTGTAAATGTTAAAGCAGCAGACAAACTGTGAGATGCATTACGAGAGGCAGACACGTGAGTAAATGGAATACAAAAAGCCTTTTTTAAATACATTTTGTGACTAATTCAATTCATCATTTAAAGACAGAATAAGGAATTCTTAATTGCCAAGTTATTATTTTACTTTAGTAAATAAATATATAAATGCCAGCAAATTTAATTAAATTATTTAAAATAGCCTTTTCGTCAGATGTATAAATTGATTACGATAAACAACCGCAGAAGTCTGTAAGTATTCTGGTGGCACACCCCGGGCTACATATATTTATAATAATGTTGAACACAACTCTGTCACGATTGGGTTGTTAGGGAGCAAAGGATGTGATTACTTCTGATAGTTCCCTCTCTCTCTTTGAGAACTAATTTTCCAGCACATTATAGCACATTACAGCCCATTATAATGCAGAGTGATGCAAGAACACAGAATATCATTCCACTCTGTCTGTCATGAATATATCGCTTTTAAATTAGCATATCATCTTATGCAGCAATATTTGTTCAAAATGCTGAATTATCTGGTATCTTTGGTCAAATTTATATGCAAAGTACTTACTGCCAAACTTATATAAAGCAATACAGGTTAGTAATGTAGTGATAATTGAGTTAGTATTTGCACTTTACATAAAAAAAAACTGAGGGGCATACTGTTTTGGACCAAAAACTCCAAACACTGTTTTATGCATTTTAAAGAGACTTTGGCAGTGAACACTTTCAAAGCCGGCGTAAAGATAAATTCTGCAGGTTTCACTTGCGTTTAAACATCAGGGATTTTATTTTTTTTTACACAAGGATAATATTTCAAATAAATAATTTTTCATGCATTTACCATGACTGCAAAAAACTGCTTCTAAAACTTTTAAAGGTTTATCTAGACATAAAGAAGCCCTGAGCTTTTGGAGCAGAAGCCTCTCCTGCACTTCAACGACGTGTTTATGCCAAGGGCAAAAGCACCTTTCTGACTCTGTTGGTATTCAGTCCAGGCGCAGCAGCACACATAAACAATCACAAGGTGGCTTATTGGTTTGATATTTGATCTGAGCTGATTGCATTTATTATCTCTGCAACTAATATCAAGTGAGGGGATGTGAATAAGTCATCAATTGATGTTCATAAATCATTTCATTTTTCAACAACAAGTGAGAGTAAGAGCGACGTCACACGAGAATAAATTAAAAAGATAAAGTCTTAGGATCAAATGAGGTAACAATTGACATGAAAGAATATATAAGACATTAATATAGCAGACCGTAACTAGGACATCTTCCGTTTTGTTGCCTATAGTATTATAGACTGAATATCTGCATCCGAAGATATGACATATCAAGGCACTAGTGTAGCAGTAACACTCAATAAAATCCACCTGACTGCAGTGTCACGACTGTAGAAATACTCCTCTGATTTAGGCACCAAAATAGTTGACAAAATTGAATTATGAAAATGCAAAATCCGAGCGAGCACCATGTCAATTTTAAGTTTGCATTCTGTTTTAAAAGATGTGTTTTGTTATTAGAATTGGTGCCGTTTTTAGAGGCTTTTTAAAAAGATTGTTTTACAAAAATATATTCAACTGCAACAGCCGTCAGGACATCAGGGCTTTGGTGATCACGTAACATCACGTTGTCCTGCTCCTGAATCAGCTCCTGTTGCAGCTCGGTCTCATCTGAAGAGAAGCGACGATTTAAGATCTTGGCGAACTGCATCTTGAGCTCTCATTATCAACCTGTCCACAGTTTTTATAGTTCAAAGTCTGAGGAGTTCATAAGGTCACGGAGACAGCTTGTGGACATCAAAAGAGACTGCCGGTTCCTCCTGCTCTGCGCTGTCAATCACAATGCTCGGATGTGTCTCTTGGGTTTCCATGGAAATAGTCGAGTTCGTCGAGGGCGTCGCTCCGAAGTGCGGCTCGTCCACCGAGAGAAGCATGGGCGTCCCCGCTCGTTTCAGACTGTCACTCATGGTCACGGGCACCTCCTCCGGCGTCACCCCCATCTCCTTGCTGTACTCCGACGGCGACTTCCTCTTTATCCTCTCGTACGACTTGTCCGGGTTCTCCGTGAAGGTCTCGCTGTCCTGAAACCGCCCGAACAGCCAGATGAAGAACCCGAAGAGGACGAACGCCGCCAGGCTCGGGACGAAAGCCAGACACTTGATGTCCAGGCTGGCCCCGGTGTAGCGGCTGTGGAGGAACATGTCCCGATCCACGTAGGTCATGTTGCTGTTGGGGTCGACGTTGGTGGAGCGCCACTCGTAGCTGAGGGTGCTGTGGTTGAAGAGGACGAGCGTTTCCGGCTCCTCCACCGTGAAGATCTTCTCACCGGGCCCGACGTACTGCCCGTACTCGTAGGGCTTGTAGAAGATCTGGTTCTTCCACATGTTGAGGTCCAAAATCAGCACGAGGAAGATGATACCGTAGTTGAACCACTTACCTGTAACGAGACACGTGACTTCTGTTAGACTCAGAGGAATAAACACGCTCGCACTGTACAGATAATTTAACAGACGGGCAGATTGATGTACAGCTCTAGTCTACTCCAAACAAGATTTAGAGGGCAAAGTCAGACAGATAGATACGCTGTCACCTTCGTTTATCAAGAATCCCTCTCCCTTTGCATATAGCTCACGCACTGAGACACACATCCATCTGTAGGTGCTACTTCCTCAACAGTATCTTCTAACGAGATCACTACATTACCATGAGACCGCCATCTCCCCAGGTTGACTGATAGCAGGCAGATGTCTCCCCGGGTATACGTGACACCTCTGCCTTCCTCTCCCCGAGATATGCCGTTAATAAGCTTTTAGTTAAACCAATCACGTCGCGCCGGAGCCATTTCCATAATGCTTAATGGATATGCAATGCATTAGGGTTAACAACCTTTCGCGAATCACTGAGCGTTTGAGCAGCTTAACATTTAGCACGGGAACATTAGTTTTGCCTTTTCTTTATGGTCGTGAGTCAGCGTGTGCACGCAGCAGAACAAAATGGAGAAGCTGGGAGGACGGTTTCCGAATGGGGAAATACACTCGACATTAAGACACGGAGACGGTGGAAGACGATGAGAGATGAGTCTCGTACGGCGTGCGGGGGGGGGGAGGAACGGGAAGCACAGTGGAGCCACCTGTGTGCCACATCAGCTACACATGTATTATAAATAGTTGCTGTGGTCTAGCCATCAAACTGCTTCCCACATGGAGGAAAATAGAAAACTAGAGCAGGCTGAGCGTGTTTGGTGTTCACAATACAACTCAAAAATAGGCCAAAGTATAAGCATGTCTCCCTCGTGGACATTTCTTTCTGCTGTTTATAATCAGTCTATGAATACGGCTGTTATTTTGACTCTGTAAAAAAAACTACTTAGTAACGCTATAGAGATCCTCCTCATGAAACAATGAGATGACCCCGTTCTTTGCATGCAGCACGTGTCCGCCTCTACCTGTGATGTGAATGTGGTACTCGTCTTTAAAGATGCTCTTGCAGACAGGAAGCTTGACCTTGACATGCGTTGTTGACATTCCTGGTAGATTCATATCCAGGTCACCCATGAAGTGAGGGAACTCCCAGTCCTGAAACACACACGGGCATATATGAATGTATCTGTGATAACGTCGCCTCAGCTGTAGAAAACTGAACAAAATTTAAATAACCACATTGACGGGACAAATGTCAGCTGTGTATCGCCGCTTTATTGGGTGTTGAACACTGAACTTTCTCATATTAGCTGATATTAAGTCTCTGCGGAGTCTCTTCGTGCACTGACTGGAGGTCAAAACATGCCAGCTGCTGTACGTGGTGTGTTTACAGGCTTGTGGAGTGTACTAATGTGCACTGGGATTTCAACATGTCAAAACACATCAACAGGCAACCCAAACTGACATTTAGAAGCTGCCCGTGCCCTGTGGGGTCACTTAGCTCTTTTTGCTGGTATGTGGTTATAGTTGGTGGCCAGTAGCTGTCATACATATGCAAAATAAAGAAAAATTAAATCAAATTAAAGAATTCAATTTTTACAGGTGGCAAGAAAATTTAGAGAGAATATCTTTCTTTAAAAGTCTCAGTCCTGTGAAAACCACGTATCTCCAATACGTCAACTTTTTTCGCTGTGAAAACAGTCCTGTGATCGGCTTTGTGACGACGTATTTTTCAGTAAATCCAATAACATTTTAAATGCTTTACTTAGCTTAAAGGGGACATATCATGAAAAACTCACTTTGTCAGTGCTTGTGCTCATACATGTGGATATCTGGAGTTCCTACCAACCCTCAAACTGTGAAATAAGACGACCCAGTCAGTTTTCTTGTGAGCTGCTTAGATCAGAAAATATGTGATTCAACAAGTCACTCAGATTTGGCTCCCCTTCCTATGTCACATGCAGGCACATTAGAATATATCAATCACAGCTTGAGAACTACCTTAGCCAATCAGAGCAGACCGGGCTTAAAGAGACAGGCTGAGTGGTTTCAGACAGAGGGTGAATACAGGTATATTCAGACACACAGTATGAGAAAAATAATGTGTTTTGAACATTAAAGCTGCAGTAGGCAGTATATTTTTGGCATCATTGGGCAAAAATCCCATAATAACCTTTCAGCATATTGTAATTCAAGTGTTCTGAGAGATAACTAGACTTCTGCTCCTCCTCATGGCTCTGTTTTCAGGATTTAGAACATCTAGCCCGTGACGGGAGACTTTGACCAATCACAGGTCATTTCAGAGAGAGCGTTCCTATTGGCTGTGCTCCGGTCATGTGACCGGTACTTGGCGCTCCTTCAAGTGATTTCCAACATGGCGGCGGCGTCACAAACTTTCTCATTTTCCAGCTAAACCGTGCACTACAAGATGACTCTGAAAACATCTGAGGAGAGAAATAGGCATTAACGTAACAGAATATTGATTCATATTTGATCAGCGCTGCCTAGTTTGACCGTTTGGTCGGAGTTCAGAGTGATTGACAGCCGGCTCTCATAGACGGCAGATGGACGGCAGACCTCAGATCAGCTCTTACTGCTTGTTTTCCTCCGGTATGTGAAATCTTGCAAATGCCGTTGGGAGCACCAGAGGACACAGAGGAACATGATTTTTTTTCAGGTTACCTGTTTCATGTACTACTGTCACGATATAGCGACCGTTTTATAAAAATAACTTTTTTAATCATATTTGCTCCGATCTGTCTACTTCAGCTTTAAAGCATGTAAACATGGTCTAGTAGAAAACCCAAAATACAAGTATGAACCTGAAAATGAGCACGATATGTCCCCTTTAAGAGGTTCCCATAAAGGAACAGTTAACCCTTCAGTTTATCTGAAAAACCACCAACATTTGGAGATGTGTGGTTTTCACTGGACATGATCAACTGTAGACACTTGTGCTTCAGTTAGTGTGTGTTAAGGAAATTAATAATGTATGTAATGTTTTAAATTGATTCCCAAAATACTGACTTGCAACTTCTCTGAGGCCTGTAATTGACTTTGTAACATCTGATGTTGGAGATGGTTCCTTCAATAAAAAAAGTAAATGTCTATTATTGGACGTAAACGCCATTATTGCTTTATTTTATAGCGCAATACATACGATATATATATTCTTTTATGTACTCCAAAATCTATATTAACTAATGTAACTATATATTCAGTTACTTTGCATTATGAAAGCGTGTAATTAAGAAGGCAAACACAGATGAAACTAATGAAAATCACACAGAGACTGACGGCAAAGAAAATGTTTTAAAAACGTTGCGCTGACTTAATCATCTCGCAAATTAGCTTTTATCATTTCTATTACATAAAAAAACAAAACAAAGAACACGTCATTTTCATTTTTAGATCAGCTGCATTTCCCCTCGCTGCCCGTTATTTGCAGAGAGCGTCTCGCTGCATCACATTACCACACGTCTACATTCCCTGTATCCTCATGTGATCCAGAGTCTCCCCCGCCACTATCTATGAACAGCATAACAGCTTGGTGATGGCCCCCTGGATATTAATTAAGTCCTCCACTCCTCTTCCATATCTGCAGTATATCTGTTGCTATAGCACTAACAGGCATGGCATTTAAGCCATGCAGCTCCCTCCCACAAAATAATGAGTCTCTAGTAAATTGGTAGTGTGTATCGGCGTATCGTCGGCATATGTAAATGTGTATATGCACGTACACAAAGGACATAGAAAATCTGACGTTCAGCCGGGAGAATGCGGAGAAACAGCACAATTATACAAAAAAAA